>JAODVM010207910.1:0-13511 GCA_025400095.1 Phenganax marumi
ATATATTGTTTATTCTTAAAACAAAAACTATTGCTACCATAGTTTCACGCCTTGTGAACGAGATGATCTTGGTCGCCTGACGATCATCTCGTTGCCGAGGCGTGAAACTATAGTAGAATAGTTTTGGTTTTAAGAATAAACAAACTTTAAATTTAATATTGCTCTACTTAATGTATCGAGCACTCTTCTATCTATATAGCAAATCTGCATTTATATATTGATATAGGAAAAAACTGAGGTAGAGGGAAGCTTGTTTTTGTACAGAAGGTATTATGAGTAGTACAACTCTACCAAATGTATTTCAATCTCTTGATTGAATTGTGCTTTCAATCTTGACTATCACAAGATTTTCTGACTAGATCAACGTTGCCAAAGTATGCATTGATGATCATGAACAGATTGAACCGCCAAAATTTCAACGAAAATGTCACAAAAGAAATGGAGTTCAAAGTTCAAAAGCCGTTTTTGCTATACAAAAATGTATCAAGTAATTGCTCATTCTGTTTTGTCAAAACTGAGCCACTTGGATAATAAATATAGTTGTTCAGTTTCTTACAAGGCATTTAATATTTTGAAAATTCATTCTCAACTACAATATTTTTAAACTGTAGTGGACATTTTGGGGATTTGGTTTAACAATGCTGAAAAATGTGCCAAAATTGGTGAAATGATAACAAGGTGCAATACATAACTACTTGCCAGACAATTTTACTTGTAATGGATTAATTATTTTGTTGCAATATTTAGACTGCATGCTACTCCAGCACTTCCTCCACCTCCCAAGGTATTGAAGACTAAACCTTGAAATTATTATAACATTCAAGCCCTTATCTAGTCAGGGATGCAACTTTTCCGGATTTATCCGGAATTCCGGATTTTCGGCCGGTCGAACAACCATTCCGGATTTTCTGTATTTCCGTCTGCTACCAGTTGCTACAGCAAGTAATGCTCATGACTCCAAGACTCCACATGCTAGTAATTCTCATGACTCCATTGCAGGGCCCCGCGACCAACATACACATGGCCGTGATGCATATTTTCGATTGTCTATTGACTTGCTTTGACTAGGGAATGCAAAATTATGTAAAGATTAAGTGCCTAATGTGGTCAATATGTATTTCCTTGGGGTTGAAAAATTTTCTGTATTTTTGGAAAAATCTGAGTTGCATCCCTGTCTAGTGGACATTAATATATCAAAATGCACACTTCATGGTCTGTATTGCACCTTTTTTTTCAGATTGAAACTAAAGAAAATGGTGCAAGTATTTTGGAACTTTTTGCAAATGCACAAAGAAGATATGATGAAGAAAATAAGGTTCAAACTATAGACTTGGCACGAGCCTGGCTAATGATGATAACAAACACTTCAAATAATAACAAAAAGCTAAGCCATTGTGATTGATGATAACTCACAGTTACGTATTCCAGGTTCAAGAAAATGGTGTGGACAAAAGCTTGGCATTACAAACACAGGATAACCAAGGAGAAAAGCCACGATCCATGTCATTAACTGCAGCTCCTCCAGTCAGTTCACCCTCGTCGTTCCTTCTCCCGGCCGCGGTGGAAAATGAAGAGACTCAAGCGCTTCGTGATCCATGCATTGTTAAGAGCTCTCCAGTAAGACCATCATCAGGTTCAGGTGCTGAAAGTTAAAGAATCCATTAATCATTAAGACACAATGTACCCTGGTTAAAATTTAGTACGATACTATATCGTTTGTCATCTAAGGTTCAATCATTTTCCTCACAGCTATTCTTTCTCGTTCGCTGCCAAATTCTGCAAAAAACACAGCACAAAGACAGGTGAAGTATTACAAAATACACTGTTCTATCAAGCATTTCACTTTAGAAAACTTTTCATAGATTGTTCCAGCAATTAAAGTTCTGTTATTTTGTTTTTGACCAACAGCTATTTAGCCAAGATAATTTGACGCTGTTACCAAATCAATTGCCAAGTGAGAAGGCTCCCTTCCCGTCGATACCAACCCAGGTACGAAATAAAGATCCAATGTAAAACCAAAAATCTTGTTTATTAATTTTGCAATTTTGTCAAATAGAACGCTCCTGCTGTCAAAGTTGCACCAAGTAGGCCAATTGTAACTAAGCAGAGATCATCTAGTGATCTGACTGCATCATTGATGTCACCGATGGCATTTAAAACTACCAGAACTTGCGCTCCGAGAGATACAAATGTAGACGAGCCTGTGCAGTTGACAAGAGAACAACTCCAAGGAACTTTGATTGCTCTGCTAGAGGTGAGACTAAGTCAAGCTTTCAAAAGTCTCATGGGTGGACCCTGAATATAGACAAACAATTAACCCTTTGAGCGAGTGGTGATCTGCCCAAATGCACTCTGCCTATTTATTTCACTCTGCCTGAGGCAAAACACTTCCACATCTTATTGGTTAATGTTTATCTTTTTCCCATAGAGTGATTCAGATTTTCTTGAGAAGATTCATACAGCTTACTTGAAAAACACTAACAGATGAAAGACCTTGGATCACGAAAAACAAGGAATATTGCGCAAAGACATTACAACAGTTTAGGCCAGTTCTCAGCATTTTCAGTACAAACTATTGCTTTTTTCCCCTGAATCATTTGTTCAATGACAGCAAGTGGTGTCGCCTATAGCGCAAAAAACATTTGGTCGTGTCACTAGAAACAAACAGCTCTTTGTATTCAGTTAGCATTATAATTATAAAATGTTTTTAAAAAATCATCCTGTTATAGCAAATGGCTGAGAAAAGACTACAGACTTTTGTCCTCTATTTGACTTTTGAAAGCACGCATAGTGCACGATTACAACATCTAAATTTAAAAAATATCTAGAATTTTCACAAATTGAGATAATAAGAAAAGGTCTCAGTGATTTTTGAAAAACACTTGTTGCTATGGAGTAGAGTGTAGATTTCCAAAATCATTAAGGTAGCAGCATGCAGTACAAGAACAGCAACAAAGCCAGTATTTCAAACATGCACAGTTGCATTAGGCACCAGTAAATAGCCAGTCACACAATGCCATCTTGCAAAATGCTTAAGTCAGCAACAACACAAATACAACCTGGCTTTCTCACAATATTGTCCCACACAAGTTGATATATGGGTTGAATATCTTCATGTTACAGCCCCAAACTAGGATTGGCAAAAGTAAGGTTAATACAGTCCGGAGCAAATGAGGTGTACTGTTCGTAACATAAAAATATCACCCAGAAATGCACCATAATTTGATTGATAAAAATAAGTGGATGTCAATTAATAGAGTATAAATATATTTTTAAAAAGTAAACATGTCACCTTGCTAATGGAATGTGAATGCTTATGAACTCGCGAAATATAAGCAATGTGAGGACGTCGCAAAATAATAATAATATATACATTAAATTATACACAAGAACGAAAATATTTAAAACAACCATTTGCGACAGTTAGCAGACTTACACCGGCATTTCATTCGTTTGGTGGATTTTGAAGATGGACTTTGCTGGTTGGTTCCACTCATGAGGTAATCAAATGTGAGCTCCTCCCCTGGCTGAATGTCACGAGTTGCAAACAGTGCAATGTGTGGCAGATGAGGGTCAACATTGTCTATCCACACACCATAAACAACTAGGTTTGGATCACACTAGAAAGAAGGAAGCCAGTCTGTTAGCCATAACGAATTAGAGACAAGATCTCAATAATAAAAAGCAAAATTTTCATGTCCACGTCTGAACTAACCAAAATAAATAGGTCAAAATTGACTGAAAAGACTAAATTCACAAAGAAAAAAACCCAAAGTCCTGGGTATATTAGGAAACGTTGTAAAAACGTTGCTTCCTGCCATTGTTTTATCATGTTTTTGAAGGTGAGCAACTACTAGGGAAACACTTGAAAAACACGAATGTTTCTGGGTTTCATAGAAAACATTTTGGGCTCCCAGGAAGCAAATTTTGTTTTGGCAACAATGTTTCCACTGGTGGGCAAACAGGAAACATTTGAGAAGACACTGCCAAGCACAGCTGTTCCTTCAACAATGTTTCCTCATTTTCCAAAGGCTCAAGGGTTTTCAAGGTATATTGTGAAAATGAGCATGACCCACACTTACGGAGTGATTGATAAAATGTGCAACATTGCCGTAACGATAAGCATCAATAGTATACAAGCAATCTCCTTCGTTATAATCCAAGTCGAAGAGATACGTCTGACCCATTTGATCATACATCTGACCTCTTGTTTCAGCATCCTCACTCATCAAAATCTCGCCAACATATTCTGTAACAAACTGGTTGGCATGAATGTAGTCCAGGGTTTTAAGACCCCAGCCTTTTTTCTTTGTTCTAAATATGCAAACCTAGGTAAAAGTACATTTTTTTAGACCACACAACAAGAAAAAGGATGGTTACAAGTTTTTCCAAGTGATACTCTTACCACTAACTAACATCAAAATTCACTAGTAATGCTAGACTGGTTTTCATGGATCCTAAAGGCCTATTTACTTGGGCAATTTTTGCAGTGATTTTTCCCCTGTTGAATGATGTGATAAAGTGGACAACTGGTAAGTATAATTAGCCTTTCTCACGACGCCATTTTTGGGGTACTATCTCAGATTATAATTAATAAATATAGGTTTTGTATCGTCATTGTTCTAAGTAAAACCTTTATAAGTTAATCTACAGTTCAATTATTGAACAACGGTTTTCATACAGCTTAGATTTTTCTGATTTTGACATAGTGTTTTCACAAAAAGTACCCCAAAAATGGCGTCGTGAGAAAGGCTAATTGTAGATGTTGAAGTACAGCACTGTCAAGTACCGAATTTACGTGAACTTTATATGGCTGATTGCTCGAAATGTATGCAACAGTTTCTCAGAATGCTGAATAAAATATTGATAAGACATAAAATACTTTTCATAGATTAACGTGAAGTTAATAAACAGTAGATTTTAAAAATCACTATATTGACTATGTAGTCAATAGATATATATCTATATATAGATAGATAGAAAGATATATATATCAAAAGATATATATCTTTCGTATATTTCGTCCATGAAATAAAAAAACTTCTCCAGGTCACCCAACCGGTGACTTTCCAATACTTTCGACCATGGAGTTCAAAAAGTCAATCGACGAAACTTCAACTTTGTCATTGTTTTCATCCAGATCACGGATATACTTAGCAGATTGTGAGCCCACAGTTCTTGGGAAGCTTTGGAAATATTTACTGGATTCGCTGGTCAGCGGTGAATTAAAGGAGCTTTTTGGAAGTTCTGGAAAGTACCTCAAAAAAGTCGTGTTAATGGACTCTTCAAAACTTCTACGATTTTCTCTAACGAGTAATTCTGAGTCAGATATTGTTCTAGGAATTCCAGGGGAAAACTTCTCAGCTTCTGTAACTACAGATTTTGGAATTTCCTTTTGAAAATTTGAAGTCATGGAAACATTGAATGGAAGCACATATTTCCCAGAATTGTCGGACTTTGAAATACCAGAATTTTTTTCGAGAATTTCAGTTGAATTTATTGTCGACATTTTTGACAAAGGTGACATCATAATTGACGTATTTTCGGAAGACAGGCGTTTTTCTGGAGTTGAGCTCACGGATGCGGGTATCATCCCTGGTAAATCTGAAGATACTTTCTCAGAATTTAAAGAGAAATCGGATTGACCATTGTCCGAACTCTCCGACTCGTTTTCAGAATGCGTAATTTTTGAACCAGTGGCCTGCTCATCAATTTTCATCGAAACTGATGGAGCGACTTTTTGCGTAAAAGTCTCCGATATCTCCAAGTTCGAAGTTGTTTTCGTAGATTTTAAAAAGCTTGAAATTTCTGTTGAACAGCTGTGAGAACTTAATAGACTCGCAGTTGTATCACAAATTGTTTGTTTTTCAGTAGCATGGATAGATCCTTGCGTCCGGCCTTTAGACACTTGGCATTCAGGAAGAGGAGTTCGACTGTTTGCAAGCTGGGAAGAACAAGTAGCTTGTGTTTTACGTGAAATTTTGTCCACTTGTTTATGAGCGGATTCAGACGCAAATAACGCCTGCACATTAGCGGGAGAAGCGGTAACCGCTGAATTATCGCTGGCTCCTGCCCCAGCAGCTAACATATTATGAGCCGAAGCGCCTTGACCAGCCGTACTGCTATTATGAGCTGCAGTATTATTATAATAAGCAGTGCCCACAGTCTCGTCGTCAGCGGCTGCTACAGTTTCAGCCGCAGTCGTATTGCCAGCGGCAACTTCATTTTCAACCACAGTCTCAGCAGCAGCAGCAATATCATGAGTAGCGGATGCGTCATTTTGAACCACTGCCTCTTCACCAGTGGTAACCCCATTATGAGCCGAAGTATCGGTGGCAACGGTAACCTGATTCTCAGCCGCAGTTGCTTGACCAGCGGCTGTGTCACAATGAGCCGACATCTCATCATCAACGGCAACCGCAGCGTCAGTTGACACGTTATCAAGAAATAAATCTTTAGATTTCGTACTTAAAGCTTCACTTTCATTCTCAACATCAATTTTCCCAGATTCACTATTCACGTCAAGTCGTGGAATTTTCTTCACCTTGGCCGGCATGGATTGCTTTCTGCGGAAATATGTAAAAAATATACTCGTCACCCCTTAGGCCCGTTTTCCACTACGCGAATTTGTTCGTGCGAAGAATAAATCTGGCAACGTGATTGGTTCGCTTTCGACTTGTTCGTGGCAAATTATTTTGCTAGCGAATCACGTTGCTGGATTTATTTTTCGCTTGAAAAAATTCGCGTAGTTGAGAACGGGCTTTACCAATCGTAATAAAACGGGGAAACGAACATATTTGGTATTTGACTCATTGGGATCAAGCCGGTTTTCTTTCCAACCAAAAAGCGTGGGAGAAAACACAAACCTTTTGTTGCTCTTGCCAAAACACGCATTTTTTAAATTTAGAATTTCATCTGTAGTTTTCTAATTGGAAAGAAAGAAACACAAATTAAAATCTGCTTTTAAACCAAAAATTTTGCTTTGTGAAATTAAAATGTAAATATACCAATTTAATGTGTTTAGGTGGATGAACAACATGGTCATTGGTGACGTCAAACGGAAAGGTGTCCAGGCCAGTTTCTTTTAGTTTTTCAACCCCAACCAGATTCTGAACGAAATAGAAGTGAAAGATTGCTAAACTGTGTACGTCAACTCAGGAATTGTACATATCAAAAATATTTGAATCATTGACTGAAAGTTGCAGTAATCTTCTCAAGTAAACTTTCATCTTGACGAATTCAAAGTGTCAACACCAAGGTCAGGGATTGTACATGTTTATACAGTTCGACTCAAGTCGAAAGCAAGTGAACTCACTGAAACTCTAATAGACAACTCACCATTAGTTTATGCGCATGCTCAATAGCCAAGGTTCTTTCATTCATCGTGTGGTTTAAAAGGTCTTTGAGTTCTCGCATTTCCCGCGTTAATATCGTGATCTGATTGGTCAGTTTCTCCTCAACACATTCGATGGCGTCACTTTTCTCCAACTCCATACGTTGTATAATCTGAAGAGAAAAACGATGCAACAAGATTACTAGTCTTACCATTTTAATCTACTTTTATGATAAGTGTGTTACTTGGATATATTACATCTTTTCTTTAACACTTCTTATGATCTTCCTACCAAAACTTTATCACAATCCTCCTGCCAAAATTTACTCAATATTCACCGGAAAAATGATAAAAACTTCGCCTCCAAATGTTTAACAATTTTTTGCCAAATATCGTCAACAAAATTGTAAGTAAGTTTTTCACCACTGACTCGCCCACTGACCTCCATTTTGTCCAGTTTCAATTGTTGTATGACGTCATCTTTCTCAATTCGTAATTTCTCCATCCAGTTTTTCCAGATTGTATCTCGTTCTTGTTTTAGTTGTTCATAACGTTCTAGCTCCAGATACTCGCCCGAATACTTTCGCCCATCGCCGGAGTATCTTCGCCCTTCACCGGCATATCTTCGCCCTTCGCCCGAAAATCCTCGAGCTTCACTTAAAAATCTTTGACAGCTCTGTAGAATATCATACAAAATATAGCATTATTACGACATTTGCCCAGCAATGTAATTTATTTAATACCTTCGCTGTATTTGAACATAATTTGAGAAAGAAGAAAATAATTTTCATTGGCGACATATAGCAAGTTAATTCAACTATAAAACAATTATTCGCTAAAGGAATAATTGTATTTGTATAATTAGAAAGGTGATTGTTTGAGAAAATAATTTAACACATCTCATTTTCTTAAAAATCCTTCAATTAAATTCATTCACGACTCGTCGCCATTTTGAAAAAAAAACGCTTAGGTGATTAATATGTGTGCAAAATTCTCTGTGGTAAATTTTATTTTCACAGTTATTTTTGTTGTTTTTTATTTATTGGCTGTGTTTATCCTAGAGACGGCGAAATTTTGTTTGTGTATTAAATACGTCCAGTACAAACGACGAAGTAATGTTTCGCCGACAAAAAACGAAAATAATGCATCATAACCGCGGACTCGAACTATGTGGTCTCAGATTATCGACTTAGTTCGTTTGGATTGCATTCATACTTGCACTGATTATCGTGTAGTAATCGGGGGTCGCTTGACCAATCAGTGGACACGATTTTCGATAATCAACTTTGTAATTATATTAATAAAAAATATACACTAACCTGGAGTGTTGAGCCAGGAAAGTAATAGGCATTAGATTCCGACATTTGCTCCCCAAGGATAGAGTTACTTCGATCGATCAAGCTACGCAGCCAATCAGGATTTCTTCTCTCCTCAATTTTTGGAGGTCGAGAAACGCTCGGAACAACATCGGTGCATGTCGACTGAATTTGGGAAGCATCGCTGGCTTTTTGCGAGGTCTGCTCTCGATCAACTTCCATCAAACTAACCATTGCCTGATTTCGTTCGACAATCGCCTGGTCTCGTTCCTGTTTAATCTCTTCGACTATTCGTCGCCAATTATTCTCGCGTTCAATGGCTGCTATCTCGGAAATGTTCGGTGACACGTCGGAGAACCTCCGTCTTACCTCGGAAGTCCTCGGCGAAAGATAGGAAAACCTTGGTTCAACTTGAGAAACCTCCGAATATATTTTACTGGAGCGTACAGTTGAGACATCAGAATACCTCGGACTAACTTCGGGAGGTATCGGAGAGACATCGTAGTTTATTGGCGAGAGATGAGCTTCTTCCGCAGGTTTCAGAACAGCGCAGGCCTCGATGAAACGTCTTCGGGTTCTCATAACCCGTTTCTGCCCGTTCTCTTGCCCGTTCTCTGCGGGTGGACCATCTGTTTTACAACTACTGTTGAACCTCTTTGAACTCGATACAGATGGACTCTCGCCTAGCTTGGAAACAATCTTTGCCTACGAAAGGAAAGCCAATAATTAGCTTTTCCTCATAAAAATTACTCCATGAATGACAGCCGCGCTGAATCTAAAACATTCTTGACGCTAGGATAGCAGGATCACTACCGTGTTGTTGTTAGTTTATAAAACAATTACTTTATGGATTTCAAGTGTTTAGATGGCCTCATCCAGATACTTGAGAATGTTGCTCGAGTTAGGAAAAGCACGAAAAATCACTCGCCTTCGGCTCGTGTTTCGCACGCTTTTCTTAACTCTCGCAGCATTCCCGCGTGTTTGGATCAGGCCATCCAAACATCCAAACACGGAAACCATAAAGTAGTTGTTTATTATGATGCTCTTTTCAGCTATCAAAGGTAGATACCCTTTCTTTTGGACGAATCAAAATCTTGCCATTATGCAATATGTCCATTGTAGTGGTGGGCGATACCAGAATTTCTGATTCGATACAATACGATACGGTATTGAGCATTTTTTTCCCGATACCGATACCGATACTACTAAGCTTCATAAAGACATCCTATGTTAGCGCGCCAAAATCACGGCAAGACACGAATGTAACGCGAGAAAATACGAAAATAGCTGGCGCAAGTTCTAGGCGGTCAGCGGATCTCACTTTAGTGAAATGCTATCCGTTTATTGACCTTTCATTATTTTTTGTATCACGTGATCAGTATCGAAATCATTGACACCATGAAATAATATCGATACTAAATTCAAGATTTTCGAAACAGGAAGTTTCAATATTTCAATCAAGTATCGTCCACCACTATCCCATTGTGACCTCTCACCGAGCTATATTCCTTCTACCGAACAAAAGCACTAATACCAACAACTAAAGCCCTGGGCAAAC
Source organism: Phenganax marumi (assembly GCA_025400095.1). Lineage (NCBI taxonomy): Eukaryota > Metazoa > Cnidaria > Anthozoa > Malacalcyonacea > Clavulariidae > Phenganax > Phenganax marumi. The sequence continues at coordinate 10,208 of JAODVM010207910.1, forward strand.
TAGGAAACATTGTTGCGGAAACATTTGTGATTCGCGAAGTTTCCTCAAATGTTGTCCTGTTTGCCCACTTGTGGAAGCATTGTTGCGGAAACAATATTTGCTTCCCGGGAAGCAAATTTTGTTTTCTATAAAATTCAGAAACATTTCATGTTTCCCAAGTGCGGTTATTGTGGCGGAAATATTGTTTCCCCGTGTTTGTCCACCTTGGCCCATCTAGACGATGCGATTTTTGCTTACGATTATTGCATGCAACTTGCTGACCCCATCCCTGCGACTTTGTGCCGTCTATCTAGACGGCACAATGTCATTTTCTTCATTCTCAAAAACATAACCTTCTTTCTTCTTCTTTATTGACTTTGTTTTGGTCGCACTTTGCACAGGAGGCGCACAAATTTCGCTTTCTCTCATTACACTGTTGATGTCGGCCATTCTGAATTATTTTTTCATCAAAAACTTTACGAAAGTCGCAGAATTTTAAAACAAGTTTTAAAACTTTTACGACTTTTTGGCGTTGCACACCACTGTCGTACGCAAGTTGTAGGGCTGTCTACACGGCACGATTCGTGTCGCAGAGATGGTAAGCAAAATCGTAAGCAAAAATCGCATCGTCTAGATGGGCCTTAATAATACTGTCTAGTAATCAATTGAAGCCAAATTTGACACCCAGACACGCGTGTTTACTGTTTCGCGACTCGCTCGCGGGAACATAGACTTCGCTCCTAATTGTAAGTTTTTGCCAAAAAAGAAGGTATTTTTTGGGCAGTTCGTTCATAAAATTAGACGAATACTGCTGTTATTTTCTTCTTTGTGTTTTTTTTTTTCTTACTTTCGGCTAAAAAAATGCTTAGCAGCGTCGTAAAACTTGTTTTTTTTTGGCAAAATTTGACTCGTTTTCCGAAAGTGCGGTTTCAATGTTTGGTTTCTTGGCCGCGTTTTCCGTTGAGTGGAAAGACTAGCGCTGACCTGGAACTTCTAGCTTCAATTTTTGGCTTCAGGTAGCGTTCCATGTGTCCACCTTGGGCCATGTCCACCTTGGGAAACATGACGAAACATTGGCAGGAAACAATGTTTCTGCAACAATATTTCCTAGTTTGCCCAGGGCTTTATGATATACGTATAGTTACCTCTTGCTCTTCATGTTTATCGCGATGTCTTGGTGCAATTCCGCTGTAGGAGTAATAACCACCGAGAGCCTCGACCTTTACTGGCTCAGCCACACGGCTAGTGGAGCCTGGGAAGACTGAGAAGATCAACTTATGAGACTGTTTGTATGTGATGTTGATTTTGAATTCAGTCTTGATGCCTTCCACGATATGTTTGACTTGAACTGACGAGTTCTTGTCCAAAACATAATGATTTCCAACCCTTTGAATGAAAAAATATTTGTAACATGAAAATATTATATTGGTAGGAGTGACGCTTATTTGAGTTGTTTCAATTAGCCTTTCTCACGACGACATTTTTTGGGGTACTATCTGAGATTATAATCAATAAATATATGTTTTGTATTGTCATCGTTCTAAATAAAACCTTTATAAATTATAAGCTAATCTACAGTTCAATTATTGAACAACGGTTTTCATACAGCTTAGATTTTTCTGATTTTGACATATTCTTTTCACGAAAAATGACGTCGTGAGAAAGGCTAGTATCTTCTCATGCAGAAAATTCATATTCATCATTTCAAAGTGTCTTTACCAAGGTCAGGGATTGTACATATTTATAATATTTGAGTCATTCACAGAAGAATTGTAGCTAATCCATCTTCCTGCACAAAAACTTCATCGTCGTCGATTTAAAGTGTCAAGGTCAGGTCAGATTTAAAGGGTCTATGTCAAGGTCAGGTATTGTACATATCTACAAAACTTGAGTCATTTAAAGAAGAATTGTAATACATCTTCTTATTCGAAAACTTCGTCTTCATTGATTCCGCAAACTGTCTATATCAAATTCAGAGATTGTAGAAATATAAAATATTTGAGTCATCTAATTGAAGAAGAACTGCAATACAAGTTCCTCTGCAAAAACTTTATCTCAACTGACTCCATGTTTCCACATCAAGGCCAGAGAGTTTGTACATACCACACTACCATATCATTGAATCTCCCCAAGAAAGACTGCAGTTGTGGAACATTCCCTGTACAGCGATTACTTTTCTGACTGCTCTCTCGTTTATACGTCTCGAACAGTGGTTCACGATGAACCATAGATGCACTGCGAATACCCCGTCTACTCTTAAAAGATTTCCTTTCACGTTTGTTGCTCGAAACTGTAGAAGTTGCATTGTTTGAAGTATATTCCACTTCATTTTTTACAGTTTTCGCTGCATCCACTTGATCAACATTCTTGTTCGATGGAGTATCTATTTATTAACAGAAGAAAATATTAAATGTAATCACAGATGTTGTCGAGCTTACAAATTAACTATAAGCATCAGAGGCGAAGCTAGTCTGACGTTGGTCATGTTCTGCAAATATTTTCGTGTGCATAGACTATGAAAACAATCAATTTCTAAAGAAACGACTTATGATGATGATGAAAATTTGCATAGCATGACCAAATTTTCGGACTGGCTTCACCACTGATAAGTATGACTGCCACTCTTCCTGTTTTGTGGATAATGCTCTAACAAACAATATGGATTTTAGTTTTGTTTATGTTTTAAGACACCACATACATAGATATAACACTTCCAATAAGAACAGCAGACAATTATGCCACTGCACATCAAATTAGGGGAAACCGTGATGGCTGGTTCTTTTGCCATTTCAAATGGACTTACTGGCTTAAGTCTCAGCCTCACTCAATAATAGCAGTTATTACGGTTAGATGCAAATGAATGCAAATGTGATCATCGTTTTGTTTTGACCTACATAATGCAAGCAAGGCTATCAGGTCAAAACAATAGTGTCAAACTAATTTGCATCTCACCGTAATAACTGCTATTCAATAGCCCAACTCCAGCTTTAAAAGTGAGAATTCACGAGAAAAATGCAATGCCCGCCTAATCACTGCATTTTACAAATAAGAGTCTTATCGACTGGCCAAATAATCAAACATATGATTATTCTGAAAGGAAGTGTATACACTGTGAACGGGATGAGATTGGAAATGAACAACATTATCTACTCTCATGTACAAACACAGGATTTACGCTTCTACGGCGGAAGTTTTTCAATAACTTATATAAAATCAACCAAGCTTTTTAATCTTTTAATTCACAAAGATTGTTTAAATATATACTAAGTTTGAAAGATAGCAATATTTTACAGTTATCTGGAAAATATTGCTATGATATACTAAG
>JAODVM010208021.1:0-13511 GCA_025400095.1 Phenganax marumi
GTAGTCAAAAATCGGTAGAATTAGGCTATTGTAAAATAGCAAACGAGCCTCATATGGCAACAAATGTTTAATTCTGCGTAAAAGACCTAGGTTTTTGTTTATCTTGGAGGAAATATATTCAATATGATCGGTCCAAGTAAAATTGGTAGATAACATTATTCCTAAGTATTTAAAACTAGAAACGGTACTGATATCATTATCAAAAACAGATAATGAAAACGAGGAAATATTACTGAGCTTCCTATTACTGCCTATAATCATTGCTTTTGTTTTATCGAGGTTCAAAGTGAGCTTGTTATCATGAAGCCAGTGAGCAACACTTGAAAGATCTTCGTTTAGGTTTTTCACTAATAGCTCTGGATCTTTAGAGAAACAGTACAAGACCGTATCATCAGCATAAAGCGACACTTCCGAGATTTTAACTGCATCAGATAGATTATTTATATACACAAGAAATAGCAGCGGACCCAGGATACTTCCTTGCGGAACGCCATAAATCACTGGGAAAGCATCGGATAGTTCATTTCCACAAGATGTTTGCTGTTTTCGATGGCCAATGTACGATTCGAACCATTTAAGAGAACTAGATGAAACCTCGATTGCCGACAACTTAGACAAAAGGATGCAATGATCCACAGTGTCAAAAGCCTTAGTTAAATCCAAAAACACTGCTCCACAAAGGTTTCCCTGTTCCATATTTTTTAGAACTTCATCCGCAAAACTAGACAAAGCTGCGGTGGTGGAACGTTTGGAACGGAAGCCAAACTGTTTATTGGAGAGGAGATTATTTGAGTTGAGAAATTCTTGAAATTGAGAGTGGACAACTTTTTCCAAAATTTTACTGAGTGTTGGTAGGATTGAAATAGGACGATAGTTGGATGGATTCGTTTGGTCACCAGATTTAAATAAAGCAGTTACTTTAGCAATATTTGAAATAATTTTAGGTTGGTTAGATTTGTTGATATGTTCTATTAACATTCCTGACTTGTAACTTGGTACATAAGCCACTACTAAACTTGTAAAATAAGGATCTTCTAGGTAGTTAAACTTTGCTTTGGCAATGTCTTTGTCACTGTTGGGGTTTCCCCACTTGACATTTATCGGTTTAATTTACATTTAAAGTAATCATTTTCATCAACATAAATGTCAAAACTTTCAAAGTCTTGACTTGTTTCACCAAGTTTTAACCCCTAACAGTTCTTCTAGAGTTCCAAATTTGAGGGGTCCAATACAAAGCATAAGAATATTTATCTTTGAAAGTTTTTGAAGTAATGTCTGTTCCGTAAGACTCATTTACATCATAATCAATGCTTGTACTAAAAGATTTTAGATCTGGATCCACAGAAACATTGAATTCAAACTTACTCAAGTCTGCATTGGGATACTTTTTAATAAAGTCATCTTTGAGTTTTTGTCTTTGAACATTTCCGATAGACTTTGCTTTTTCATAGTTTTTACCATAAACAGTTTTGTAATAATTTTCCCAGAAGTCCATTTATTTAGTGCACTAAAAAAAATGAACAAACTTACTGTGTTAATTGACAATAACCACAAAGAACTTCACATAGACGAAAGAATTGAAACAACTTCAGACAGTATACTGTTTCTCAAATCAGCTACAATTTTTTGGAATTACAAAAACTTGATTAAATGAGAAAATAACTTCATCAAAAAAGGTTCTACAACACTTTTACTTGCTGTTGGTTACTTAACTTTTGAGGACATTAAAAAAGAATTGGACAAATATGACATCAAAATCAAGAAACTTCCATACACAAACAAAACCAAGATATTTTCTGCAAGTGAAAATCTATATCTAAAGAATTTTGGTTTACTACTTGGGTTTGCAACTGATAAGAAAATACCTCAAAATACATGGATAGAAAGTGAAAATGAATGTGACGTCAACCGAGGTTTAAAATATGTTAGTATTTGTTGTGATGCTGTAAACAAGTCTATGAACTTTAACACACAAGGACAAACAAGTTCAGCTTTTGTTACAACACAAACTTCAAATGGTTCTGTTTCACATTATAAAGATAATGAAAGTGAGGTTTTGATTTATAATGGTATTTGGAATAAATTTACATTTGACGTCACAACGAACAATAATAGTATTAATGTTGGATCTGTATTATTAGAACTTTACATAAAATAAAATAAATGAATAACTTTATCGCAAAACAAGAACTTAGAGACATTTACTACGATCTTAAAACAGGTTTTAAATCGGTAGAGAAACTTTATCAAAAAGCACTTGAACAAGGTCTCAATGTTTCAAGAAAACAAATAAGAGAATGGCTTAAAACACAAGACACTTACACAAGATACAAACGTGTGGTAAGAAAATATAAAACACAACAAACTTAAGTTAATGAGTTAGCAGAACAAGTCCAATTAGATCTTGTTGACATGAGCAAACTTAGATATAAAAACCAAGGTTATCATTGGATCCTCACAGGTGTAGAAATACTATCTAGGTTTGGTTTTGCTATTCCAGTTCACAAAAAAGACACTCATCACATGACTGAAGCCGTAAACAAGCTTTTAGAAGAGTTTAAAACTAGGTTTGGGAAATACCCTAACAAAGTTCAATTTGATGAAGGAAAAGAATTTTACAATGTTGGTGTCAAAACTTTACGAGAAAATCATGGAATAAAATATTTTCCCACAAAGTCTGATAAAAAAGCAGCTTTGGTTGAAAGATTCAATCGAACATTAAAAACTATCATGTGGAAATATTTCTATTCCAAAGAAACGTATGATTGGAAAAGTCTTTTAAGTGATTTAGTCAGTAATTACAACCACACAAAACATAGCACGACACTCATGAAACCTGCTGACGTAAGCAAAAATAATGCAGATCAAGTTTGGTTCACGTTGTATTGTCATCCCTTTACCAAAGTATAAAATAGGAGATCTTGTTAGAGTGAGTAAATATAAAAACATATTCGAAAAAGGATAGGAGGCAAATTTTACAGAAGAGATTTTCAAAATCAGTAAGATTTTCAGAGGCGATCCAACCATGTATGAAATTAAAGACATAACTGATAATGAACCTATTCTTGGGAAATTTTATGAACAAGAACTGAGTCCTGTGGATAAGCAAGACAATATTTACAGAGTTGAGAAAGTTTTAAAAACTCGAGGTAATATGGCATTAGTTACATGGTTAGGATATGACAATAAACATAACTCTTGGGTTAAAAAGTCTGACTTACAAAAACTATAAAATAACTGGAAAACGAATTTAAAGATTGTGACTTTGATGCCTAAAGGAATTCTGGATCATGTTTTCAACTTCCCAGAAAGATGCAGAACAATGTGGTATGTTTAAAAAAAAGACTATACCTTTAACTAATCCTAGGAATTTTTTATAAATGACACATATTATTTCTCAGAGAATGTCTCAATATGTGTTTGATACACATGTGACTTTTAAAAGCCAGTTCTCTAAAAATAGTTTAACCATTTAGCTGCAATGCAGCTTGCACTTTAATGAAATTTCCTTTTGCAGCTTTAAAATTAACATACATGCAGATAAATTGTAATCAGTTGTGCCTTACCCTGTCACTAATTAAGAAGAGATTAACCCTAACCCTTCTTACATACTTACTTAGGTTTGGATGTTACTGTTGAAACACTTGATGAGGTTTGTGAACTATCTGGTGTAATGAATGAGGGAGACAACTTTCTTTCTGATTCAAAGAGAATGTGAAAGAGTAGTGCCAGATACTGATGAGATTAGACCACAACATGCTGCTGATACTTTTATTTTCTTAAAAACCCATGTTCTAGAACAACAAAATAAAACAGTTGAAATCTAGAAAGTACAATACTCTCTTTATGTTATTTTACATATGTATTTTAATAACAGCAGTATTTTAACTTAACAGTAAAAGTATCATCAAAAACGTTTTTGCAACATTTAACTACCTGGAGAATAGTATTAGAACTGTAATAGGCCATGTTTTAATGTCTGTCCGTCAAAAGGAACACAATCAAATAGCAAACCTCAAAAGAACAAGTATATTTTATAAGACCTTTAAAATAGACATAGTATTTTCTATGCTTTTGAAGCTGATGTAAGAGTGTTTAATCAACAGGCAAGTTCATCATCCTGCAGTACTTGTTGCATGTATGATTTGCCAAGAAACCTCTTATTCTCAATGTTGATAAGTTGCCACAACAAAAATACACTTCCTGCATATCATCAATGTGGAGTGATTCTGTTGATATTTCGGGATCATATAAATGCTACATTGAGCCCAGCAAATTTGTTATCATCATTTTGTTGTTCGATTCACAGTAACTGTAATGTACCAATGTTTGTGCTTTGGCAAACACTTGGTTGTACTCAACATTTGAATCTTCGGGTGGACATATGCACTCTCCATCATTATTTACATATTTCATGAAGACACCAAGCATGAATTCCTCCACTGTAGCAGATGTACCGCGAAACCGAGTGTAGAACACATGATCATAGCTGAAACATTTTTCAAACTCTTTAGGTACCTTCGTTGAAAATCCTTTGGTCAAATTCCTAGCTACTTCGTGCATCTGGAGCTGCTTGCGTATGTGATCTTCAACTGTAGATTTGTACTGATCTCTTATTGTGTCAATGGCCTTCTCATTGTATGTTTTGACCACCCAAATCTTATCACCGTCTTTATTTATTTCTTCACCTTTAAAGGCATCTCGAAAAGCACCTAAACCAAACTTCGTGGTTTCTATGGAAAGTTCAAGGTTCCCCTTGTGACTCCATTCACGAGTTTTTATATCAAACTGTTCCAGTTGCAGCACATTATGTTCCTTTGGTTTGGGTTTAACAAGCTTTCCAGCTTGCAACAGTTCTCCTATAGAGATGGATGCTGGAAATATTGTCTTCTTAGAAACAGGGTAGTTAATCTCTTCATTTCTATCTGTATTTGTTGGCAAACTGGCTGGATAGTATGAAACTTCTAGGTTCTCCTCCTCTGGTGAATCATTGTCTGGAGTGAGAACGAATCATACAAGATACACCTATGGTAGAAAGATGACTACAATAGCATTGAATGCACTTAACTCTTGCAATTTATGGAAAACATGCAATATAAAATTGATGGGGTGTATAAAATCACAGATTGCTGATAAAGTTGTTCTAATCTCTCAACACAAAAAAGTCACAAGTCAGCACAATGTATATGTGACATAATAATATGGTTGCACCTCAAGTTTACCAGAATACATTGTCTGCTTTGAAGGACTTAGAGGAAGGTGAAAAGTTTTTAAGTATACCGTAAACCTCAATATACAAGCTTGGATTCGTCTCAATGACACTTTTAGCAATACGTTGGGGGGGGAGGTAGATCCTGAGAGGGGAGAAGGCTTACAATCGGACTGAATTTTGCATTAGCAGTACCACAGAGGCAGTACTTTACCATAAACAAAAATAAAACTAGTAAAAGTCTAAAACATTGCAATTAGCAGCAGGTTCAAGTATCCATATATAGAGTATACCTTATCGTTTCTATGAGATATCTGAGATATGTTCATGCAGGATGGTCCTTTGTTACTAACCAATACATCGCACGAGCCTGGCAGAAGATTGAAATGCTTTGCACAGGCTCTCTTCAGATTAGTGAGATTTAACTCGTCATGATAAAATGCTACAAATTCTCGCAGAGAAACAGGTTTAAAAGTTTGTTTATGGTCTGGTTCCGCTGCCAATCTTTGAACAATCAACTCATGGGGGGCTGTCGCACTTTTTCCACACTTCCCTGTCTCTGCTCTTGCTGGTTTTGTGCCCATTTTCACTTGTAACTTATTCCACATGTTTTGCCCCTTTGGAGGCATCACTAATTTCAATATACTATTAAAGAGCAGACTACGAACTGTCAAACAACAACGAACGGCTTCGAATCACCTTCTCATATGCACAATCATGTGCTTTCGTCCAAAATAATAAACTTCTATTGCACATGCGCCTCATCAACTGCTATTCGGGCTACGAGAACGATTCGGGCTATGAGAACGATGGGCCACATGCGCAACATGTGCATTGCAATTTGAAAATGAAAATCGTATGTCTAAATATATAATAATCGCTATTTTTACTGTTATATTGATTTTTTTCTATTTTGTTATAATTTTTTTATTATAGTTTTTTATTAATTAATTTTTTTTGTATTTGTTCTTTTTATCATAATTATTAGATCAGCTTTGTTCTATTTTTTATTTTGTTTATTGATGTTTTATTTGAATTTCGTCTAAATTTTTTTAAAAGTAGAATTTACTATGAGAACAATGGGCCACCATAGACAACCTTTTGTTACACGAGGTTGGTTTTAACCAATTAAAATTATTTAATCCACCGTAGGAGAAGTTGAAGAGAAAATTTTGAGGCACGTTGTTGATTCGTTTTTGCAATGAGAATAGATTGGGTTCAATATTGTTGTTGATCTTTGCTTTATTCGATACAACAAGTTCTCAATTAGTCATAGAGATGTTCCTAGTACTTTTGATTTCTGCTTTGTTTTGTTGAATATCATTCTCGTTTTGTTTGATATTATCCTTGTTTTGGATTATTTCTTGCTCAAAGGCATTTCAAAAATTTTCATAGCCGTAGAACAAGCTCATTTATTTTAAGTTATCATGAGACTTTTTTTGAGTGACGTTGGATCTCGTTTGTTTCGTGAATTCCAATTTGGCTCCAACTTTGATTCGAGTTCCATTTCGTCCCACATCACTTATACAAGAACAATATCGTTTAGTGATGACTTCTTTAATCATTTATCCAGGTTCATTGGGGTGTTCAATCCAATTTTTAAATTTATCGATGATCTTTATTTTTTCTTCTTTATTGATGTGTCCCAATTAGTTTTCAAAAACGACGTCTATGTCTTTTTTGCAAGGATTATAAAAACAAACGAGTTTTGCAATATTTTCTCAATAAGGTTATGCAATTGAATTTAATTGTTGTGTGATCACAATCAGGGAGAGTCCATAATGTCATGCACTAAACGCTAAATTCACTAATTCACTTGTTCATTTTTTAACAAACTCACTGCTTGTGCAATTGTCTAAGATAATTGAGCTATGAGTTCCCATACTCGCTTGAACAGCGAGCTTTAAATAAGTTTCAACTTCGTCTTGCAAACATTTAACGACTAGAAAATGTTCGTCGTTGTCGTATTTCCAATTTATATACGTGGTGTTCCAACGATACGTGGGAAAAATGAGATAAATAAACTCAAACCATCCTTTGTACTTTGTTTCCAACAAATCTAACAAATATTTTGTTTTTCCACAACATGTTTTGCCCACGATGATCATATTAAAACATTCTTGATTTTCTTTGAGTGAGAATTTTTCTTTTTTTATTTGTTTACTTTTTGATTTGATGAATTTGAGTTGGTCTCCTCCTTTTCTTTTTCCATGTTTTGTGATTCTGTCCATTCTTTATTTATTTTTTTAACGACAACATGTTTTTCGACGGTCATGGCACCGCTAGCTAACCCCACCATAGGAATCCAAGGAGTGATCATTTGTACTAAACTCATAAGGTCTTTTCGAAATAATTCGTTTTGACACCAATCTGATTTTAGTTTCTTTCAGCTTTCGATCATCTCCAAGTGCTCCAAAATATCACTCAGCTTATCGATCAAAATTTGAACAATAGCTTTGGTAGTGGCTTCAAACTTTTTATGCTCGTAGTCTGATTTTAATCTTAACAAGGTTTGTCAAGAAGCTTTTTTAATATAGCTTGCACTCATGTCGAGCTCTTTTTTTTCCATCAACACTAACAATTCTTCACACAACGCTTTAAAGTATTCCATACTGTCTTCATCTTCCATTTATTTAGTAGTGGATTGTTTCAATTTGCTTCGATTTAAAGTTTAACAAGGCGTCGCTTACCACGTAAATTCTACAAAGCACGTTAGTTGTGGTCTTTTTCTTGTTGATTTCTAACAAGATTCCATTTTGTGTGTCCACTAACTTCTTTCCCATCCCCGCTACATTTTTATCTCAACTAGTTCGTAGATCAATTACTAAAGCAAACTTATCTTTAAAAAAGCTTCTCACGTTGACTGCTGTTTCTCCATTACATGTTTCTATGGTTTCAAAAAATTGTTCCGCTTCCTTGAAGAGGTCTTGCTTTTTGATGCCTTGACTATACACACTATTGGGGACGCCCTCGATGGTTATTTTAACATTTTCGATGTTAAGATATACAAATTATTCGCTATCTGTTAAGTTCTTATTTTTAAACAACATCACGATGGCTGTCATTGATTTTCGAGGATGATTAATGGTTTCATTGATAATTGTGCTGTCTTTTAACCATTCTTCTACTTTTAGACAAGTTACGTGTTCATAGGACAAACTTTTTCCTTGATCAAATTCACTCAAAGCTCGCTCTTTTAATTATTCGTTTTCTCGATGGTCTTGTATTCTAACTAAGTTTTCCAAAGTGTAACCTTTAACTTTTTTACTTGATTGTGCTAACATGATTTTATCAGCTGTTGGTAGACTAATTCTAAATTGAAATACTTGACTCATAAAGTAAGGTGCTAAAAGTCCATGATCCCCCAACATTTTTCCAACTTAATTTTTTGCTTATTTTCAAACACGGTTTTCATTAAATTATCTGACACTTTTTGTGTGGTGCCACTACTTGCTCCATCATCGCTTCCACTTAGAAGTTTTTGAGTATTTTCGTTAGCAACACCAAATTGTACTAATTTTTCATGCTCTGTTTTTTGTAACCAAAGATCCTTGTAAATCTCTAGCTCATGTTTGTTGTTATCATACACAATTTCTCCCCCCACGGTAATAATGAGTTTTTCAATGAGAAGTTTCCCCAAGTTGTTTAAAAACCAACTTTTTGTGTTGGCATTTTTAAACTCAAAGTTCAAACACAAACTCCCCGGCACCAAACAACTATTTGGTTTGAGTTTTGGAATGCCCACGTAGAGTTCTTCACCAGGATTTGCTTTATTTGGATTAAAGATAATGACGTGTTTGGTTCGTTCACCTTTAATATGACTCATTTTAAGTTTTCAAAATTCGGGTTCTAATTCGTGTTCGGTTTTCATTTATTCAATGTTATAAATGAAAACATTTTATTTTAGAGTTTGAACGATTAAATTAAGGATAAGAAAGTATATGATGATTTTAAAGACGAAGAAAAGGTAGACGAAGTATGTTCCTAAATCTTTTTGAAAAAGGTAGTGGATGAAGTTCATAAAGATGTTGAAGACTAATACAAACGGTAGAAAAATTGATTTAATGATGAACCAAGGTGTCCATTTGATCACAGATTTACCAGCCTTTATTCTGTTCTCCACTAGTGTGTCGGGGCTTTCTTTATCATTCTCTTTTACTTTTTCTCTCTATATAGCAACGTTTCGCTTGCCTGGCAGGTCAAAAGAACTACAAACTTTGCAAATACATAACAAACAACACGATGGCATTTTCACAAGGGTTTGAATATCATTAATTTCGCTGAAAACGGCTCGGTTACTATTGGCTTTTCCAACCTCAAGATAACAAGAGCAGTTGAGCTATGTTTTATTATCGCCCTACGCACTATATAGGAAGAATAGATTAGAATGTAGTTTTATTATTGTTATTATATGAATTGTTGCAGTTTTAATTCCCATTTGAAGACCTACATAGTGCAAAAGCTAGTGAATTTATTTCGATCTGATTCCAATCGTTTACATTTTATATGATTTTGTTTAGTAACTCTTTCTAGCACCCCAACTAGGTTGGGGCGCTAGAAAGCGTATCCATTGATTTCTATATACAGCCGATTCCGTTTGACTGTAAAACATGATGCATTCGCAAAGCACGTTGGGCTGTTAAAAAATTAATGTTTCTAGGGTAAAAAAATAGCATTTCTAAGGGGCGGGACTTATGTTGGCACTCTAATTGGAAGCCGTTATGCTTGCCACTACTTTGCCCTTGTTGTGCAAGAAAGTTCTCGAGTATCATGTCTCTAGTGAAAGTTAAAATTATTTACAATTATTATGCAACAAAAAGAGTAACGCCTATTTTTATGTTGGAGGAAAATCTAATGAGTTCATCATATGATGAATTTGAAACACGTCTTAAAACCAAAGTTCCTCACTTGGAGAAGACTGGTTCATCTTTGCGATTGGTAATTTTTGAGGATGACACAGAAGTTGATTTGTCGTCCTCTTATTTTAATTTTCAAATTAAAGGATTGTTGGAGAAGGACAAAAATATCATGATCAGGGCATTCACATTTGATTCTCCTGGTTTGCACAGAAATAATTCATCGCTGTTGGTTATTGAGAAGGCTAGTAGAAACGATATCCTTCGCAAAGCTGCACATGGTGAGTCGACTGTTTGGTTATTACGAGCAAAATGATCCATTTCTTTGCCTGCACCAATGAAGAAAATCTTCTGATCGACGACTTCAATGACGACGACTCAGATGACCAAGCCAGGCAGGAATCAAGAATAATGCTTCTCTGGAAAGATATACGAAAAACAAGCAAAAGGCAGTGGACGATATCCAACGTTTGTTGAAAACCAAACAAGAGGAGCTTGCAAGTGTGAAAGCAAAATTCGATTGGCTTCGCAGCAGAACGCAGAAAATGAAAAGGCGAAGAACGAAACAACATGTGGTAAATGCCACCTATAACTTGGGCACACCAAAAAGCGATGCGATTGCAGTCCTTCTAAATCAGCGTACTCGTGTGGAAATCTCTCAAAACATGTCAGTGACAAAATAAAAATTTCTACTTTGCAAAGAGAAATTGCAAAACTGGAAGGACATCTTTCAACAGCTCAAATCGAAATTAAAAACACACAGAGTGCAGTGAATAAAGTTATGATGTCCATCCCAAAGCAAATAGAGGATGTAATTGTAGCAGAATTACCGTGCAGATAAACTACGTACGGTCAAAGGAACTGGACGCTTCTAAACGAGGATGTTGCAATTCTGCAAAAAAATTTACATGGAAAACTTCCTTCAAGAGAAAACGCGCTCCAACTTCTCCACAGCGTGGTCCTTGATTCTTCTACCTCGTTAAACGACCATCGCATGAGTTCACAGAAACGTCTGCTTTCAAATGAACACGGAATCGTTTTCCCCACCAATACTGGTGAAGGAAACAGTCTTACTGAGCGGTCCACTGAAGTTTCGTTGACGTCTAAATCAAATAAATCGGGTTCCACGTTTAACAAGACGAGTATGAGTTGTTTCCCTGCTTCTGCACAGGAGGAGAAGGATTTCAAATTGGCACTTCAACTACAGCATAAAGAGATGGAATGTCCGGAAACGATTCAAGCCTCCAGCATGTGTTTGGGTAGAGATAGCCCAAACGCAACAAACTCCATTGAACAGATAGACATTGAATTTGAAGCCAATGCAGCTGCAGCATTACAACCACAGTGAAAACGATAAGTAACACACGCCCTATGGATTACACCATTGAGTACAACGTACCAACGTTTTTATTTATCAGTGAATACTTTGTTTGCTTGTTCAGAATCAATTTCACATACAGTGAACTATTATTTTTATCGCTGCTGAAATTGTTTACAAGTTATCAAACCTTTTATTAATAGTCATTGCAAACTTCGGGAATGAAGATTCCAAGACATTGCAAATAATAAATCAAAACACAAGATTACACCAATGTTCTGTGTTGCAGTCTTTAAAGTTAATTTGATTTTATATGTAAGCATTTGAACTCGGCATCTTTACCTGTAAAATTTGTTGTTGATTCGAAACTTGCGCATTTTGTTTCTATTGTAAGCCAGAAGTTTGCAATGTAATTTGACATAATGAGCTTGCATTTTCGTTTTGTTCATTTTGATATTTTGTTCTTGATGGTTTTGTAGATTGATATTTGTTTGGTAGTAATATGTTTGATTATACACAAAGCACACAAAGTATTACATGTAATTTGTGACAAACATGCGATTGTGAATCAGTGGTTAGAATGTGCGTTATGTATATAGCAACAATTTGTAACAAATAAATTCAAACTATATTAAAACAAACACTTTAAATCATTTGTAATGTTCAGGATGTTATAGCATAAGTAAATCATTTCTTATGTTTACAAAGAGAAAATAATAGTAACTTGAAAATATTCAGCATACAGAACAAAAATTCAAACTTGTAAATAACCTGTTACTCGAAAAAACCCACGCATATCGCCTACAGTTATTGAATTTATGGCATTGTATAGCGACTCTATCAGATTTGTACTTGTTAAATCCCACAGCCTGTATTTCATCAAGGTCTTGATTTTCCCGAATACGTACTCTGTGGGATTAAAATCCAGGCTGTAGCATGGCATGTACACCAACTCTACGTTCAATGTATTAAGAAACTCTGTCAAGATCGCACTGCTTTCATTATGATGAAATGGACAATTGTCCATAACCGTAACATCACCAGGTTCCAAGCATGGTCGTCCAGTGTTTGGATCAATCAAATGAAACACATCTTCAAAGAATCGTAAAAATTTAAATGTGTTTGACGGTCCATTAACCATGTTAGCATATGTAACACCTGTTAAACTACACAAAAGGTTAAGAGTCACATTGGCTGTTTGGCAATATCTACGAACTTCGACTGCTCTCTCTCCAACTTTAGCGTGACCAAAACATCTTGATCTATTGTTTGGAAGCTTTATCCCGCACTCATCAAAGTACTTCAGCGTATACAAATATTTTTCGTACGGATAATCCACAAAAAGCTGTGTATAAGCCATGTTAGCAATTGTGAACCGTTCTTGAGCCACAGTTGTGATTCTTTTAAATGAAAATTGCCCGCTTGGTAATTTAGAGCGGACCGCATTACAGAGAGTTGTTGTCGACGTGCTACCTTCTGGTAAGTCTACGAACTCATACAAGTACTCCATGATTTCTGAATACGTTATAGATGGTTTTTGCATTTTTAGAACTTAAATCAGCTGAATATCGCCATCGGACAAACTTCGTCTATTTCCCCCTCCATGCTTTGGTTGAAGGTTCTCAGTCTTGCAGTATTGCCTCCATAATTTTGCGACTGTCGCATTTGAAACTTTAAACTTATCCGCTATATCACCAAAAGTACCCAAGAAAATACCAGTATTTTTATTCCCTCCCTTCAATTGGATTTTGTCTATGATACCAGATCGTCTATTTGGCTTTCCTTTGTCAAAACAACGGCCTTTCTTGTTTATGCGCCACATTTCAATATACAAAAAATTCATCTACATGTCAACGACTCAACGTAAGTCCCGCCCCTTAGAAATGCTATTTTTTGACCCTAGAAACATTAATTTTTAACAACCCAACGTGGTTTGCGAACGCATCATGTTTTACAGTCAAAGGGAATCGGCTGTAACTGGATTGCACATCCGGCTGCCAAAGTGAAACCAGCGAAAATGGTCGGATCAAAATAAATTCACTGGCCGTTGCGCAAGAAACAATTTATTTATTATGCTCTTCTATGGTATTCGACAACAGCACATGGTGATCAACTATTGATTTATTTA
>JAODVM010208131.1:0-13509 GCA_025400095.1 Phenganax marumi
GTAAATTTAAGCGAGGGTTGAATTTATTAGTTTTTATGTAAGATAAAGTGATAAACCGTAATTGTGCGATTAGCACTAGGGCCCAATCCCCTACCTTAATTTTAGAGTTTGGCTTTTTTTGGCTTTTTTTAAAAGTGTGTTTGGCTTTTTTTGGCCCCGAGAATCTGGCAACCCTGCTTCAACTGATCATAGGCAAGTCCTAATGGAGGTAGCGTTCCAGTGTTTTAGTCCATGCATAAATGCTAGCACTCTACTTGCATGATCCTTGAAAACAATACGTAGTGCAAGATGAGGTTGAAAGAAGTCCTGAAGATCACACACTGTAGAAGATGCTGCTTTTCAAAGAATCATGTTCTGAGATTAACTCTTACATGAATGAATAACCTAATAACATATCACGAAAGAGCTAGAAAAGCTGATAAAAATGTAAAAATCAGAATATTTGAGTAAACCATGCATGTTTGAGGGAGACACCAGTTTGTGAAAGTTTGCAAAGCCTCGGTATTGAAATGGGAGACAAAAACCAAACCAAAAATGGCCAGTTGGCCACTATGTAGGACAAGTGCCATTGTTATTTCAGTTACAAAGAAATAGCAACACTTTCCATTCAAGTTAGTACCATTTGGCACAGCAACGAACTTTACAAATCTCTACAAATCTCTACATGAAGAATACAAAATTTTGCTTTGAGCCAAACAAATATTTTGAGCAAAACCACGGGGGAAAAATGAGTCTGTGTTTCAGTTAGCATCGCGGTTGGTCAGTGGCAGTTCAAGGAAAAATAGGAGACCAAATGACGTCAAAATTGCTAAAATCCGACATCTTTTTCACCTTCACGTTTGGTCTTGGGCACACTCTCCAGATATTATATACAGCTCAGTGTCAAACCTCTACTATAGATCTGTTCTAGGTATAGAACAGATCTATAGTATAGTTTTTTGTATGGTTCAGAAATGGGTGGTGCTCAAGCAATTGGCTTGAGTTCATTCCAAGTTACTATTAATGTAAATATTTGATTTCTGTTTTGTATTGTAATGTGTTTACTGTTCGAAACGGGGGAGTGCCTTGCATGGTACTCTGAGTCCCGTTCGCACTCTTGCCACTTGGCCTGATCCAATAAATCAACTTACACAGAACTATTTAATGAACCAGTTTCTACAGCAACTATTAAATAACACATTGGAAAAATATTTCTTTATGCACAGTTAGAAATTGATAAAAATTCCAAAGATGGAAATTTCATCCTGTTCAAGAAAACACTACCTCATAAATAGTACGTTGTTGCAGGCAGAGTCAGCCTGATATGTAATGTGTCAATCAAATCCCCTAAGATGGTTTAGTATAGCATACTAAAGCATACTTCAGGAAATTCATGCACAAGAATATCATTTATTCTGTGATGAAAGCGGAACCAACTAGGTGCAAACATTTCTCATCAAATAAACATGGATGCGATACAAAACCATACAAAATGGCAAACTAAGAACTTTAGAATATTAACTACTACTCACCGGCAACTGTTGAAGCAGCAATTTGTAATTCTGTTTCCGTGTTTTCTATGTTTCCTATGACAAATAAATAAAATTTTAGCCACAAATAGTTGTTTCACAGTTGTGATAAATGCAACATGTCACAAATCAAGCTCAACATTTTCAGTTAAAGTGCCTGTGACATGAAAGTTACAAAGAGTACAAACATTGATGAGCAGTTACAAAGAAAACTGAAGTATGTTCAGATGAGTGCCTTGCAATTCTAATACATTGGAATCAATTCATCATTGGTTGATTGGTGAATTTGGGCCAGAATGCAATACTGCCAGTGTTATTAATAATGACTAATGGTTTGTATGAAGTTTTTTATATAGCCAGCTATCGAAAGTGTTACAAATATCAGTGAAAACTGGCACCATCAAAAAATTCATAAACCTTGTAGACTTGTACATGGCAGTGCTTACATACTGCAAAATGCTGGACTCTAAATTACTGCTGCAGTATGGATTATGAATTTACTAACTCCCTTTGTCTCATGCTTCAGTGTTCACTGTGTTTTATCAGTGATGAAGACAGAAGACATCTACACTGACAGTTCAATACACAGTATGCACTGTATCAGTGGGTAACGTAACATGACAGTGTGTAACACAGACATAATAAAGGAATACTATGTAACACAATGTAACAGTTTGCAACAGGTGTAACACAACCAAACTGGGTGTAACACAATAACTTACACAACAGTAAGTAGCACAGTGTAACAGGATGGAACCCTACTTCTCTGTATGTTACACACAAAACCTCAGTAAAGTAGTGCACACCTATGACCCAAGTACAGTGGGTAACACTATGTAACAGGGTGTATTGCAATGTGACAGGGTGTAACACAACACGACAGGGTCTAACACAATAGCTAAACTTCAACTTCCGAACTTCAATTATTGACAAGCAGACAAACACCGGTAGTTAAACAATATTTCTCCTAATGATGGGAGAAAGGCAGCACTAACTTGTGGTAGTGACTTTTAGCATAGTAAAAGAGGTATAGCATTCAGACTTTTCAATATGTCTGTTTAGTCATGAAACATTAAGGTTGTTCACCTATGAAAAAATACACACATTTCTATGCCACATTAAATGATTACTTTATAAAAAAGATATGGAGCATAATTAAGCATAAACTAAAGTTCACATGTGGTGAAAGAGTTATGTGGTTTTCAGTAATAATCATACTCCTCTAGAAAAGAAAGTGTTGTAAAACAGTTTAGTGCTAAATATACTGGAGGACGTAAAATACTTGTGCTTTTTGAACATTTTCCCAATTTTGCGTGCTCTTTAATTTAGCAGGTTTCCTCCAACTGTAAACTTTTTCTGACACGCCTGGTATTTGCAGCATCCTCAGCAGGGTTAGTAAATGTATGTATTCCTAGTATGTTCAATGCTATACCTGAATTAGATTTTTTTTCTTCTTCAATAGCCTTTAAACCTCTTGCAATGTACTTTTGAAAAAAATTCGACGTCTGCTTGAGGAATGGATCAATGTCCACATCTTTGTGTTTTTCTTGAAAGCTGTACAGATCATTTAGCCCCTATGGTACATAATACAAAAACAACTTGAAGAGTGATACAAAATGGTTCAAATTGTTTACAATGATAAAACTGCAAAGTAAGTTAAAAATTTATCTCAGAATTTTTTTGGATCTTATTCTGTTTCAGAGCTAATGGCTTTACCCTCTCTGTTTGATTGACTGTAGAAAGAACATGTCAGTCTATTGGACAGACCTTTATAAAAGCTCCCAAGTAATCAAAATTCAATTAAGCCACTAACACAAGCACATAAACGACTGCAATTCAAACAGACATTTCTGGCTATAAATAGTACCAATTTTAAAAATGATAGTGTAACATTCTTCAAAGATTCTCAAAATCTCTCTTGGTTTTCAGAATAATCATCTTTCTTTCATTTGTATATTGCAACTATCTCCAACATCTTAAACAATTGCAATTATTGAAAACAGGCATTGCCACTCTAAAACTTGTATGACTCATAGCACTCAACTGTTGTCTCCCATCTTAATACTAAAGTATATGTTGAAAATTTCAATGTGTGCCAACATCTCACAGGAGCCAAGAGAAAGAGAAGCAAACAAACAGTAGCAGGTTACATACTTATGCCAGCCCATTTGTAGCAATATTCAATACAAAAACATATATTCAATTTAATCTATTATATATTCAATTCAATCTATTATGCATTCAATTTAATCTATTATACATTGGAAAAAATGATATAGTTTTAAATTTAATATTTTATTCATATTCAACTCAATACAAAATGTTCATTCAATTTAGTATACGGTGTATGCATTCAATACCAAACTTTCATTCAATGTTAATGTAAATTTAATGATTGAGGACTGGGCCGAGTGCTCGGTATGCAAAGCAAAATGGCTGCCACAGCTGGAACCACTGCTGGAACGTTGATGGAAGAAAATGACGATTTCCATGAGCATGAGGTTGGTTTTACTTGTCATGAGTTTCTTTTGGGAGTGCTAACCCAAACAGAAGAAATATTGGATTTAATAGCTTCAAATGAAAGTCGCAGCACAAGTTTAGACGAGCATATTTTGACTCA
This sequence comes from Phenganax marumi, assembly GCA_025400095.1. Taxonomy (NCBI): domain Eukaryota; kingdom Metazoa; phylum Cnidaria; class Anthozoa; order Malacalcyonacea; family Clavulariidae; genus Phenganax; species Phenganax marumi. The sequence goes on from JAODVM010208131.1 coordinate 4,129, forward strand.
TTCCAACTTGTTAGATACAACTGTCAAATGGTTAGGACAGTTGATATGTATCCTTGATGATCAGGATAAGCCGTTGCTGGAAGATTTGCAATCCGTGTTTCTAAAGCTTTATGAAAGACTTTGGAACTATCAACTAATGCATCAAGTAACACATCCCTCTGCTTTGCCCATCTCAACCGCTCAACCAGAGGGACCAGAGCGGCCAAGGTTCGTCATTCCCCATGATTTTTTGGTGGAGCTAAGAGGACTGGGCTTCACCTGGGAAAAAATTGCAGCTATGTTCAAAGCATCTTGTTGGACAGTGATGCGTCGCATTAAGGAATATGGTTTGGAAAACTTAGCGAAATTTAGCAACATCAGCGATGAAGAGATCGATGATTTAATTAAGAATTACATATCAAGACACGGATCATTTACACGTGAAGTTTATTTGACAGGACATTTTAGAGCTGTAGGGTACAACATTCAACGTAGACGAATACGTGAAAGTGTAAATAGAGTTGATCCCAAGAATACGTCTTTACGATGGGGTGCACTCGTCTCCAGGCAAAAGTACTTTGTGCCCTGGCCGAATTCATTGTGGCACGTGGATGGCCACCACTCTCTCATCAGGTGGGGATTTGTCATCCATGGCTGTATTGATGGATATTCAAGGAGAATCAACTTTCTTCACTGCAGTACAAATAACCTTGCTGCAACAGTTTTGTCCTTGTTTGAAAAGGCTATTCAACGTGATGGTGGGTTGTGGCCTTCACGAATAAGAGTTGATTACGGAGTAGAAAATGTTTTAGTATGTGATGCAATGGTTGTTCGTCGTGAGGAGGGAAGGGGGAGTTTTATTGCAGGTTCATCTTGTAGAAACCAGCGGATTGAAAGATTGTGGCGAGACGTTTTCCGCTGCGTATCCCACATTTTCTACCATTCATTTTATGCAATGGAGCAAACGGGCGTCCTTGATGTGGAAAACCCAATTCATATGTTTGCCTTACATTGGGTATATTTACAGAGAATAAACTTTGCCTTGCATGAGTGGATGGACAGTTTCAATAACCACAGACTTTCGTTAGAGCACAACTGGACACCCAACCAACTCTGGATTGATGGCATGCGTAGAGAGGATAATCCGCTAGCTTCTGGGGGACTTGATGATGATCCTGATGAAACAAGATTTTATGGTGAAGATCCAGATGGACCAATGCCATTTGAAGATGGTGACAACGGTGTCATTGTTTCACCAGTTCAAATACCAGGCATCGATACAGATGCACTAAATTCTCAATTAGAACAATCTGCTGACCCGTTGAAATTGTTGTCATGTTTTGGAATAGACATATTCATTGAGGTCCTTCAGTTGGTTGTAGAGCATGTAGCATGTGAGCAAAGTCAGTAGTGCAGTCAGTAGTTGATTGTTCGCCACAATGTCAATTTACTAAAGGCATGTGAGCGAATTTTCCTTTAAACTTTTCCCAATCTCCATTTTTAAGATATTTGTAAATATATACTTCAAAATTTTGCATGTAAACGTAATGTAATGTATTTTGAATAAGTAGTCTGGTGTATAATTTTGTCAGGGCATAAATGAGTAATACAAACTATAGAATTTCCTCTATCTCAGCAACCTGAATAAAGATTCGAGACGCAACTTTAACAGCACAAAGTAAGAAAACTATCAACAGAACATAATGCAACCCATAAAACCTAGTTTTAATCTAGTTAGGCCATGTTCAGGAGGCTCCATTGGGTTAAAAAAGTATTTCCATTAACAAGGCAAGAACACCAAAACAGTGGGAGGAAAATAATTCATGCAGATGTGCTATTGCCTTGAAAATTAAGTTTTGGTACAAAATGTCTTCCCTGTTTGTCCTTCATGTGCCATTGCATAGTGCTTTGCTAGAGAGCCACCATATATGTACATTCTAAACTCTACCAAAATAAGCACTGCAGAAGGCATGATCATAAAGTCCAAAAAGTTCATTTTCCAAAGGCAACTGCAGATGATGCGTTCCTCTTGGGAGTATTAAGATGTTTGGGCATGTTCGAGCCTTGGGAAGGAAATCTCCAAATATTTGTCATTTTTCCTCAAGCTCATCCTTGTCCCCATCGTCAACATTCTGAAAATAGTTATTGCAAAAACCAATGGTAATAAAAAATAGTATCACATGTACTATCCTTTACAATTTGTTCAAGCATGTCTCTTTCATTTCATGATTGCACTTCATAAAGATTCCCTGAAAAATTTGTAAGATCTTCCCAGTTTTTTGGGAAAAGCTTGCTACAGGTTTTTACGAAACAAACGCAAAGTGGTGCTTTTACTTAAAATATTGCAATTATACCTGATCACTTTGGCATTAGGGCAAATTTTAGGTTATAGCTTACCTGATCTTGAGGTGAGCCATGCTTTCTAGGTTCACATGTAGCTTCAACAAACTCAATAGATGGATGAACTGCAAAACCAAGTAGAGGTTCGTAACTTGTACATGTGACAAATTCCAAGATATTTTCCATCTTTGTTACTCTTCGACCACTAGCAACATCTCTAACATACTTGACAAAATGGCCATAAACACTTTTCTCGTGCTTTAAGCTGTTTGACCCTTATTCAGAGAATTTTGGTTTCAGAAGCAGGAGCAATTTCTTTACTGTCAACTTAGCATTGTTTTGTTGCCTGAAGAGTTGGATGAATTGCACGAATTTTCTACCAACTGCATGGATTCCAAGGGTATCCATACCTCTCTGTAGGTTGGAAATGTACAAGTGTGTGCTAGGATATGGACCTGCAAATATATCTTGTAAAACAGCTTCTGGAAAGTAAACCGGCAGATGCTCATTCTGTAGTAGGGCTATTGCAGCCATTTGACCAACATAAAAATAGTCACTAGATAAATGTTTTTTGAGGCCATTCTCAAAATACTTAAGCTGTATTTTCAGGTTGCAAAGCCTTATCCATTCTTTTCTGGGGCCTCCCTTATCACCAGCTTCCTCTGCATAGAACTGAACTTCAAATGTAATTCTCAGATCTTTCACATCCTTCAACTCAGAAAATGTTGACTCCAAAATGTTATCTCGATCTACTTCGATAAAATTAGTCTCTCCATCAAGTTCAGAAGACTCATCACTAACATCTAAGTCACGCTCCAATAATATCTTACTCTGCAAAAATCTTAAAATTTCTGTTGGGTCAGTGACAGTTGTTGGTATTTCATCTATTACTGATGAAATCTCTGGAGTAGCTACATTACACTCTTGAGCAGCATCTGTGGATGTGTGGGCTGTGGGTTCCTCGCTTTCAAATGATGCTTGCCTAACTGATGCGTCAACCGATGCACCAGATGGGTTAATCGATGTAGATGCGGGATCAAGTGGACGGTATACTTCTGCAGATGTCAACTGATTTATTTCAAGAACTTCATCTTCAAAAAGGTTCTCATCAATAGCAAACTGCTTTGATTGTTTCATACGAATGTACAACAAACCTTGTCCAGCAAGTTTTTTCACTACAGCATAATCATACTCTGTTTCTTTTCCTAGCTGAAGCACAGAAATTTTTTGGACAACTTTGACAAATTCAAAATCACGACTCTCAAGAATAGGATAATTTGGTTTTAAAGATGAAACAATCTTCTCCCTTATTTGTTTCTCATTGTCAGAGGCAGTTAAAGTAACAATACCCCAGTTGATAACAGTGTCTTTTCTTAAAGTATCTTCTTCCTCTCCATCACTGTCTATGTCGGGTGCTCGAAGTAACGCAAATTCAAACAGTTTTTTCTCAACACTTCGCACTTTTGTTTCCTGTTTGCTTGAACCGGCCCCTTTCCTGGCTCGTAAAGTTGAATTTGTGGCAGCAGCTCGCAGGCGTTCATTTTGGTTTAAACGTCTGTACATACCAGCATTTGAGCTGGCAGCCATCATTGATTTTGCTCTTTCAAGAGTCTCACGCAGATCAAGATTGCTAGATGTTTGAAGCATGCCGACATTACTTGCTTCTCTGCTTGATTGAGAAGATGTTTCAGACAAACTTTCATCCACTGACAGCAACATTGCAGACGCTTGCTGAAGCAATTCAGCAGCTTTTGTTCTCATTTCTTTTTCCATTGTTTCCGAGAAAATGAGCTTTGCACGTGCTTTGTATAAGTGTGCCACTTTATTCCGTACATTTGGTGGAGTCTGAGTGGAGTTGACCGAGCACTCGGCCCAGTCCTCAATCATTAAATGAATTTACATTAACATTGAATGAAATTTTGGTATTGAATGCATACACCGTATACTAAATTGAATGAACATTTTGTACTGAGTTGAATATGAATAAAATATTATATTTAAAACTATATCATTTTTTCCAATATATAATAGATTAAATTGAATGCATAGTAGATTGAATTGAACATATAACAGATTAAATTGAATATATATTTTTGTATTGAATATTGCTACAAATGGGCCGCATAGATACTCCCTTGCTTTGTTTTCTGCTGAACGAACGAAACTCTAATATTATGCATTTTAAGAACTTGGTTAAAGGGGAGCTCCGGTCCAAAGACAAGTTCGGTTTATAAAAACGATCCTACCTTTATTAGATTTTTCTGAAAGCATTTCAGTCCAAATGTTTATTATACTAAAGGAGAAATTGTTCATCAAATTGGCATAATATTCAAATTTCAGCACCATGTTGTTCTTTCCTGTGCAGACATGGTCAGTGCCGCATTTTGTGATGTCAGCGAGTGACACTTGGGTAAATTTATTGCACAAAATATTTAACAAATACATTGGTGCGCAGCAAAATAACTTCGTAGTTATTTAAAAAAATATGCCGCATTGTACTGGACCTTTCTGTACACACCACAGTGGGAAGACTGCAGGAACAGGTATAAGCTATCAGAAGTTGCAAACTGGGAGACTTAAAATCTGACTAATTATTATGCACCGATATTTGTGCAAATGGCCACACTCATGTTTGTAGTCATCGGGGCCCAGTTGTTCGAAGCGTGTTGAGCTTAAATGGCGGATAAGTTCAAAATAGAAATCATAATTATGCATTCCTTGAACTACGAAATTAAGTGTTTTTTAACAGAATACTGTTATTATGTCATTACCTATAGTTTAATTGCATAGGATTTGATTTAAAAGTTTTAGAAAATGTGTGAGAGTGTTTTTGAATTCTGACTTATCCACCATTTAAGCTAAACAGGGTACAAACAACTAGACCCCAGCTGCAAATTAACACTGATATTCATGTAAATGGCAAAACTCATGTATGTAGTCATCACTTCACCAACTATTGTTTTGAGCCAGCTGCCAAAATTATTCCTGGTTTTAAGAAACCTAAGATGCTGAAGTTTTTGGCAGTACCAACAATTTTCACATTTCATAGGAAAACAAATGAGAACAAACCAAGACCATTAAGTCTGAAGCAAATACAAAATCAAGCAAAAAAGTTCGGATTTTAATCTTTTCTACACAAAAGCCCAAAGCTCAAACAATATGTCATTTACAAATACCCAAATCAAGGAGTTTGGTCTCTAAAATTTGTTACAAATTAGTTACATTAAATACAAATACTGCACATATTGCATATTTTGTTCATGCACTACCAATCTAGCCATTGAATTGTTATACCATATGATAGTATTGTATTTAATTATCTTTGTGAAGGTAACGACAACAGAAAAACTCAGAGAATCCAAGGATAGTGCAAAGTTGCTCAGGGATTATCATGGCAGGTGTTATAACCCACAAGAGAAATCAATTGCAGCTATTATTCATATGCAGTTTTAGTTGTTTCTATCAAGTAGTCCATATCGTAAATTAAGATCTTATCGCAAAGATTAACCGCCAAAGTCCATAATCTAAAACTAGTTTCTCCATCAAACAGACGTAAATGGCCAAGATATAAAGCGTCTTGGCTAAAGCGCTTGGTTTATGCAGAAAAAAGTCAACACTGACATAAATTACTTAAGTTGAGATGCCAAAAGCAAACAACATTTTACAAAATGAAAAACAAAGACCTCGCTCAAGATGATGATTAGAATCTGTTTTGGCAGAAAAACGATTTATGAACTTTTTAAGCAATATTAATTGAGTCGGTGCAGCAATAGCTGTAACTAATCACATTTTCGTATATATTTCTGGTCAACCTTATGCCATGGAGAAAATAAACTTAAAACTGAAAAGAAATTCTCGACTCAACACCGTAAACAAACGTTTCGTCTCAAAAGTGCACTGAAATGTTTTTCTATGTTTCTGGCGTACTTCAACTAATTTGTTTCACTATGGCGCGTCATTGCAGCAACACGCCACATTCTCGTTTGACGCGTGAATCATGCATTCCAAGCATACCAACACAGTTTACTCTCTGTATGTATTTATCACTTTACGCTATCATAATACGCTGTATGTCACATATGTTGTATGTATTTATCGCTTTATCGCTTTTGCTAAGTAACATCGCACTAACAAACGGATGAATCAGATGTCAGTGTTTTTCCTGAATCCTCCCGTGAAAACTGTGCTGGCATTTCCAACTACATCACTGATGCTGAACAAACAATCTCCTCCGAGCTAAACATGGAACTGAAGACAAATAAAGAAGTTTAGACATTCCTTGAACAGGTGAAATCTAAGGGAACACTGGGCCCAAATTGGAGATTTCTTGGCACCTCAAAAACCCAGCACTAAACACCCAGATAACATCAATAAAGTTTTCTCGTTTAGAAGATCACAGTTAGTGTTTAAGCCAAAACCTCAATCTTTAGCTGATGATCATTTAGACACTGTGAAACCATGGACACAAAAATTCAAAGAACCTACTAAAGTTATTCATGTTCTGTCAAACTTGTGGCAGCCCAATTGATAGAGCAACAGAAAAGGTTCAGGGAAGTATAGTAATGATTGTTGCAAGCTGCATCAATGGGCATACTTTATCCTGGCATTCGCAACCATCAGTCAATGCAGCTGCTACTGGAAACCTCCTTATTCCAACAGCCATTTTGCTCAGTGGCAACACTTACAAACACATTGCAGACTATGCTAAACACCTGAATTCACAATTTATCCAGGCTACTTCTATGCAGAGTAGAATCCTCTTCTTGGTCATGCACTATACATGGATAAAATCTCAGACTGAAGTGGTACAGCAAATGAAGCAAAGCTGTAGTGTGGATGTATATGACGATAACTGATGTGATAGTCCTGGAAACTTGGCAAAATATGGAACTTACACCTTCACGGGTGAAAAACCCAAGTTGACAATGGCATTCAGTGTAGTGCAGGTAACTGAGGTAACCTCTTTACACACAATGGAGTATGAAAGGTGTAAAACAATCCTGGATTTCATTATCAAAAAGAAAGTTCCAATTTGCTGCCTCACAACAGACCGCCACACAACTATTAATGAAAAACTGAGGACAAAGTATTCAAATATTACCCACCAACATGACATTTGCATAAGAGTAAATGGGTAACCAAAAATTATCAAAAATGGCAAAGAAAAAACACTGTGGAGAGTTGGTGCCCTGGATGGAGTGCAAAAATCATTTGTTGTGGTCTGTGGCATTTTGTGAGAATGTGACAAGCACTATTGTTATGATGGAATGGTAGCGTAAACCCAGTTAGCTATCCTAGATCATAATTGACACGTCAACAGCAGCCAAGCTGAAGGGAAACAGGGAGCTGACCAAGGTGAGAAAAGGTTCAAGCTAGTTTGTGCAAAGAAAGGCAAAATTGCATGCCAAAAGAAATCAAGATCCCCAAATCCCATGCTCATGTCCAAGAAATGATGGAAAATGTAAAGCTATGCAAGAATGGCACAGTTTACAACTTGTAATAGACCCAGATACAAAATAAGTGTATTGGACCAAGTCCAAGGCCACCAAAACAAGAGGTTATTGAGAGACATAGGTTGAGGCTCTCAAGCAAAAAAAAGTGCTCTACGCTTTGAGCTTAAAATTTTATCAAAAGGTCAAATTCGTCAAACAACACACCTCTTTAATCCCGCAACGATAATATTATTCATCAGGAAAACGAAATCCAACAAACTGAAACTCATCTTCATTTCCTGGTGGTAGAAAGTGTGCTTGAATGCAACTAACACTAAAAGATGGAAGAGCAACTCGTATGTCTTGGCCTACAACTCCATAAAACCATTGCATTAGTTGCTGGTATTTGACATGCCTGTGAACTTTGTGTTCAGGAGCCTGATATGCACTACTTCCATGTTGCTGCTTATACTGAAACCAAGCAGCGCACAAAACCCATCGATCTAAACATACTGTAAGAAAAACCTGGATTATCTGTCATACAAATGTATGGAACTGCTGGTTTGATGTGTTGAAAAACCGCATCATTTTTATTTGCGACTAGTTCAATTTCGTGACAACAGAGGCATTCACATTCTCTATCCATTATCTGGCAATGTGCACATGGGCACATAATAACAAATGATTTTTGGCAGAATGATAGAAGGAAGCAAAGATTTTTCAAATTACCAAAAAAGATTCCAAAGTTGAATGATTTACCAATCCATGTTGCCAAAAGAACAAGTGAATTTAACACTCAATCAACATACCATCACGTCCATTGTTAGCAGACTCCTCACTACTCGCACTATATGATTCTGGTTGAGGTTTCTACTGATAGCCCAAGATTATATCCACTTGTAAATGAGCTCAATGGAAATCATCTAAACTCTCACCTGATGAACTGGAAGCACTCGAATCCGACATATGATCCCTGAATGTGTTAAGAGAATTGTTGTCCATGGAGAACTCTATATAAAAACACTTCCTTTGCTACACAGAGTTGGCACAGTGTCAATTGCTGATGTCACAAAATGCGGTGCTGACCACATACGTGTCTGCATGGTAAAGAACAAAATGGTGTCCAAATTTGATTATACAAACTTTGAGGAGGAATTTCTCCTTCACTATGCACATTTGGGCTGAAACTTTTTAGGAACAATCTAATAAAGGAAGGATCTTTCATCTAAACCGAACTTGTCCTGGGACTGGATTTCCCGATTAAGTGAAACTCCCTTATTTTGAAAAATATAAATAAACTGAAAAAGATATTTATATGATTGTAAATAGGATTTACTGATTTCCTTGATCTCAGTGAACTAATTGTCCACAAGAAAATGCATTATGTCAAGTAATAGTAATACTACACAACCCTTAGACTGTCCTAAAGAAATATTTTTAAGTTTACAACCGCGTAGACTGTTCCAACTTTTATATTTTTTCTTGCACATCTCAAAAATTGAGCTAAGCCGAAAATAGATGGATACTCGTTCGCCTGGAACTTTTGAAAAATGGATCTTGCAGGGTTGAATTCCTTGGGCAAATACAATTTACTGAATAGTGAATGATAAACGATTATGGAAACAAAAAA
>JAODVM010208242.1:0-13498 GCA_025400095.1 Phenganax marumi
GAAACATAAAAACAAAACCATTTGATTGAGTGTTAGAGCGAAATTAAAGGACTAGTGGGCAAGTGTGGAAAGCAGCATTCCAATAATTTCGTTCTAACGCTCAATCGAATGGCTTTGTTTTCATATTTCCTTGTAATCGTTTGAAAATGCTTGCTATTTCATATTTTATCTTTCTTCGTAATATTTGTAAGTTTTTGTTGTGCGCAATTACGTATTTATACTGATTTTTGTGATTGTTTGTCTTCTACTCGTTTACGTACTTCAAATGTCGGGGCTTAACTTGTGCGTTAAATGCCTTGACTCACTTCGAGTTAAGCCCTAGGGCTTAACTCGAACAGTCCGAAACGTGCTTCTTTAATATGAATGGCTTCATATGACGTAACTGGTGCGACAACTGCAAAGACTCCGATGTTTAATGGGGATTTCTTTGTTTTAAGCCGGTTACAGACGAGGAAACGAGAAAACCACCAATAATAAAACCTACAGCGAAATTGCGATTTCTTTTTTAAAATCATGTCAAGATACCAACCATAAATTCTAAACTAGAATGAAAAAGAAACCAAATATTACATACCACAAAACGGGTCACATGACTTGAGGGGCAATTTGCTTGTGAAGCTGAGGGGGTACACTATAAATTTCAATTAGTGCTCTCAGAAAATACAGTTTTTACAAGAAATTGCAGTCTTCAGTAAAGAGTGAATCGTCATTGCTACATCAAAAAGCCTGGTTTCTAATGCCTAGGTGGTGGTTGCCCTAATTATTAAAATCATTAATTAAACCTTACCGTTGTTTTCAATAACTTCAAAATGTTAGCTTCGAAATCGGGTATTTTAGTATTCAAAGAGACGCCTGTTCAAAGCGCTTACTCCGGCTAATGGTAAACCTTTAATATTTTATAAAGTTAGTATTGCTTTAAAATAACAGTCTGTACACACTCAAATTCTAGTTCTCAGATCTAGTTTTTCTCAGAAGTCAGTAGCCGCAGAGCCAGTTTGCCAAAAAGCCATAGCACAATTTTCAACATTTTGATTAGTTTCAAATCAAAACTTTGATTTTTCGTAATTTTTCATAGGCGTAAAGAATTCCTATAGTAATTTTATGCACGAGGTTTTTGGAATCAGGTGTAAGGTGCTCACGAACTTTACTATTATTTTGGTTCCCCGCAAAGAATTGATCACATAGGTCTTCGTGCCGCGTTTCGAGTAACAGGAGACCAGTGAATTCACGCGCATGTCTTTCACCAAATGAAGGTAATATGATTTTAAGTGCGCGTTTTTGGATTTTCTCGACCTCTTCGCACAGATATTATAGACTATTAAATTGCCAGACTTGGCACGCATGCTCCAGAACAGGTCTTATGATGGTAGTAAAGACCGTACGTAGCTAATATTTTCCAATCTGCATTCGATCTTTCTAATAATCTAAGCATGTATAGCTTTTCCCCGGCTTGTTGGACGATTTGATTAATGTGGCCATTCCATTTCACATATATTATCTTGAAGGGAAATACGAAGGATATGAGCAGATTTAACACGTTCAACCGCAACTGCATTGATAAATAAGGGTATAAAATACCATTTTCCTCTTGAAAAGTCAATGACAATTTCTGTGCACTTGGATACATCATTTATTTATGGAAGTCCAGCTAACAATATAGTCCACAAGACCTAGCTTGTAGGTTACTGTTACCCTGTTCCAACGATTACAGAAGTAGTGTGATAAGACAGTTTGTTTCTGAAAGTTTTACCTAATTGCAATCTTAGCAACACTTACGTGGACACTACTGTTTTCCAATGCGTGTTTAAAGTTACGGTACTGATGTAAAATCCGTTTAGGGCATGACAATAAAGAGTTTGCCTCGTGTTTGTTTTCCACTAAGAGCAATTCGCCGTTCGCTCTCTTTAGTCTATTCTAAACCTTGCAGTTATTAGACGTCACGAGAAGGGACAATTGATCTTGCTATTCATTTTTAAAAAATGGGGACGTTTCACTGCCTGCATGAAAGGAATCAGTTAAACAGCCATATTCGATGTCATGACGCACTAACGTGAGATATAGCAGAAGACATATACCGTAATTATTCGAATAAACGCCTCCCTCGAATAAACGCCGCAGGGAGAAGCAAAAACATTAATAAACGCCGCCCTCGAATAAACACCGCACCTTCTTTACCGCCGCGGCGTTTAAAAGACGTACGACTTTTATTCATAGTTTCTTTGGTTGACTGTTACATTGGTTTAGTTTGGTTTTACATTAATTAACAGTTGTTGTTGCCAAATTTGCAATAAACGCCGCACTTCAAGCTCCAAAAATTTAATAAACGCCGCGGCGTTTATTCGAATAATTACGGTATATCCCACGGTAGAAGTCACGATCGCACCAAGTATCCCTCGCTGGGACGTCATCGTCCACGCGTACAATTCTTGTGAGACGAAGATGATGGGTGGGAAGAACATAAGCATTTTACTCGATGTTTAATTTTCACCTTACATCGTCACACTTGTTCGTTACCGATGTCTTGCTGTACAATCTATACAAACTTCCAACACGTTGGTGTACGTCTTATGATCAATACAGTAACTGCCTCACCATTTGATTGTTTTATTCGCCTTGTATTTAAGGTAATCCTCTTTTTTGAAGTACGAAATTTCTGTTTCATGCTCTAAAATGTTATTGATTGTAGAGTTAAAAAAAAGAAAAAACAATCAATCGGGGGAAGTAGTCCTTACGATTGTTTGAACTTGCTTCGCAAACGAAGGCGCATTTTGCGAGAAAGTCAACTGGAAAGTTGGGTCAATTTATGTAATTTCTTTCCCCGATTTCAAACCCTCACCAACGGTACTGGTTTTCTTTGTATTTGGATCATGAGTATACTCTCTTACCAATTCCATTCTTTCGTAATGATATCCCAGGATTGATAATCAATTTATCATCATCTTCGGTATTAATTAAGGGGTCACTGGTCTATAAACGCAAAATTATGTATAAGATTTAAGCCTGTTTTCCAATAGGCGGAACTTTCCGCGCGGAAAATAAATCTACTAAACTGATTGGCTAGCAATATATTGCGAACCATTCACATTGCTAGATTTATTTTCTGCGCGGAAAATTCTGCCCAGTGGAAAGCAGGCTTTAGTCTCCAACGCAGCGCGGTATCTTCTAACGTGTTTTGGAGCATAAGTACTGGCTACTTAGTGGCACAGCACATCCAGTCCCATTGCTAAATTGGTCAATTAGATTTTGCAAGCACTAATCTCCCTATAATGCAGTGTTTTAAAAATTCATTTATACACCATCGTCAGTTGAGACTTTTAACAAAAACTCTTAAACAGTTCCATAAACCTTGCAAACCTTAGTCACTTAGTTTTGACTTTTTCAGAGACATTTTGTACAAGTAACTTAATTCTAGCACAACACATGCAAGTATAACTTTCGGATTACGTAGCTTAGATATGAAAATCCAGTGCTTGTAAGATTTGACATATTTCAGCCTTTTTGGTTGCAATATTTTTAATCGTTAATAAAACACTATTCACTTTGCCAATTGTCTATTTTAGGCATTGTACTCCTATGCTGTTGCCATTTTCGCACTATTTATAAAGAGTAAAGCAGGATATGTCCTGCTTTAGCAATAGTTCGTCAAATACCATGTTGTAGCATTGTCAAGTTTAAAAGTCAAATTTTCAATTAATAATTCTAAAGAATTGAATATGCCTGTGGGGTGATCAGGCAGGTTGCAGCACAATAGGGGTACAATAATAGGTGATAAAAGGGTAAAAAGGAAATTTGAAGAATACATCAATGTTTTTGAAAAAATTTTAGTTGAATAGCACAAAAAGGAATTTTTCAGTTGTCAAAAAAAAGCACTAGGTAAGCTAGTGCTCTAAAAGTAGGCGACTTTAGACGCGTTCCGCACGAGACTAATAAAATAACAGCCTTTCGTCATGTCCATTGTAGGCTACGAATACTCGTTATGTCATTTTTCACTTCTCTTCCTTACAATATGTGAATCTCTGACTGTATGTTAAGATGTTGGAGAACAAACTCCCGTACTTTGCAATACACACTACACAAATTGTATTTTTGCAATTTTTGTCCAACTACAATATCTACTGCAAGTGAGTGACTACGACTATGAAATCAATGAAGAAGACATTGAGTCAATGTATCAGAATGGTACCTTTGCTCCATGAGCTTTGTGCTCTATCTTGAATGTGTCTAGTAAACGTAAGAACCATTACACTTTTATGCAACATAGTTCAACCTCTGCCTACAGACACCCCTCATAAGCGAATAGTTTGAGTTTGAGTTTATAGTGTCAAATGGTACAAACTCAGTTATGACCTCTCTCATGAAGTCATTAGTTGAACAGAAGTTCAACTAATGACTTCTTAAAAGAAATTGTAATTGTATATATTAATTAAGGACGAGCTGCATTCTCAAAAGGTGACAGGTTGCCATCCAGGGGGATTTTTTAACATATAGGTAGAAAAAATCTGTTAGTATGTTTGATTACTCCAACAGAATTTTAAGCAAGGTAAAGTGAAAGTATGATAAACATATATGTTTAGGTTACCCAAGTTAAACAGCTATTTTGAGGATAACCTCATTTGAAGGTTTTATCGTTATTGAAAATATGTTTTTATTAAAGAATATCGTCATCCGAAACAAGATAAAGAGCGTCATCTGCAAAAGTTTTTTATTTGCTGAAATTTGGGCATCAACTTGAGAATAATTTCATGATTTCAAACACCTTTGCATGTAAGATGAGAAGGGGTTTAAAAATGGATAGTACTTTTTCTGCTTCAAAAAAGAAAGCTTAATAAAAAGGGGACTTAAATGCAAAAATAAAAACAACAATATCAGTCTATGCTTTACTGTACAGTGTAACCAGATGATTTCATTTGTCAGGAAAGACCCTGCAATTTCATGGGTAGACAAGGTACACTGGGTAAACATACCATAAGGAAAGGTTTTAAATGGTGGTGGCAAAGTCAAGCTTGCCTTGATACCTACAAAACGAAACTAAATTGAAATTATGCACCTTGTTTACATTATAAACGCTATGCTGAAATGGAGGAACGAATGGGAAAAGTGGGGTTAGAGGTATGCTAAGCTTTCATGCAAACCCACAAAAATTTGAATGCGAAGTGACTTCATGTAGTCAAGTGAAGCATTTGATATGTTTCGTGTTTTGACATTTTGTGTTGACTTTTCAATCACATTTTCATGTCTGTAGCAGGATAATATGTAAGATTTAAGATTAGAACATAGAAATTAGAAAGCAAACTGGAAAAAATCGCTCAGTGATCTAAATCATCGCGTGACGTTACCTGCATTGACAAGAACTTTAAACTCCTCAAGAGATATATCTAAATTTACGTTTTGCAAAACGATATTTTTCATATTTCTGTACTCAAATGAGCGAACTAACCTCACTGTCAGAGTCGCCATGTTTTGGAGTTCCAGGCCGGCACTATTTTCCATCCCTCAAAGTGCTTGGTTTGTCCATGGGGTCTGCTGAGTCTGTCCTTGTTTTGAAACAAATCAAAATTGCGTATTTTAAAAGTTAAATGAAATTAGTTGAGAAGTTTATAAAACTGGCCTCACGTCTAAAAAACCAAACAATTTTCTCTGCAAGCATGGCCACAGTAGCTAAGGTCGTAAGGAGTAGGCCGATGTTTCACCCCAAACAATGGCGCTTTGCTTATCCGTCCGTCTCGGGTTTTTTTTCATATCCAAGCAGTGTCGAAAGCTCTGCTTTACGCGTTTCGTACAGTTTACAATGAATAATTCCTGCTGTAGATGAAATTTCATCGTAGGCAAGAGTAAGGACATCCATCAATACAGCTCGTAAGAACACCTTAAAATTGGTACAATGCAAAGTTTGGTTATGCATTGCAGTGAATGAGGAAACTACAGTCTTGCAAAGTTTGCAACTTTGCTGTATTTTTTCTGACAGCATTCCGCTTGGTAACCATTTTTGTTTGAAATAGCTATATTTTCCACATTTTACAACAAAATTTACCAAACTGCTGACTTCAAGATGTTCTTTCAGGCTGCGAGGGCCGATTTCCATATTCTTGCCTTGGTCAAAATGTGGTCCGTAGTTGAAATCATCCATTACTGCATCGTCTCCGTTTCCAGTGTTTTCCCTAAAATTGACAGACTGACAGCTAGCGAGAATATTGTGCAGGGAGATTGCCTGCTCAGTACAACAAGTTGGACGAACAAAATAGCTTGAAATGCAGGGCTCGATTATTATAATTTACACTCCTGGGGCCGTCTGTTCAAAAGGTGGATAGCGTTATCCACTGAATAGTGATTTTTTAGCCCTCAAAAAACTTTACATTGATCGTTATAATAGAATTAAGGCTTATACCGATAGATTAAAGTCTCTAACATTTATACCGTTGACCAAAATGGAAGTTTCGGCATTTTCTGTCCAAACTTCACTATCCAGTGGATAGCGCTATCCACCATTTGAACAACCGGCCCCAGGAGCCGGTTGTATAACACATGTTAAGTTCAAACCATCAGACAACCAGAATGGCGTATTCAAGATTTAAGTACTTTTTAAAATGGACGCGAAAACACAGTTAAGATTTCTATACAACTGGCCCCTGGTACTGTCTACACCAAGTATTTGAAAATCTCGGCAGAAAACACCATAATCCTTTCACAAATTCGCATGTTTACAATTCAAATTTCAATCGCTAACACTTCTATGCATAATCTGAACAACATGCATGCAGTGACTATTTAAATGACATGACCATGGACATGAATAACGAAAAGATCACTTACGAATGGCAATGGATGACTTACTTAACAGACGTTTCTATCGGGCATGCAGTTGGTCTAAAAGTTGACATATATAAATTATATTTACTATTTACAAGAATATATTTTTCGTTCATAAGCTCTTATCTTTCAAAGACTTTACGTAATCACTCGGCTTTGTGGCAATATAGATCTTTTAAAGCCTTCAGTTCCTCAATCAATGTTTTGTTCTGGTTTTCCAAGACAGCAACTCTGTTTTCGAGACACTTAACATATTCTTTCTTCTTTCGACGGCACTCCTTCGCTGCTTCCCTAAAAAAAATTCGAACCATTCAGTTTCATACAGACGAGCCATTAAAATTATGACAAATCTTATTCGCTCGTCTGAATACGAATGCTTTTCTAGTTTTACCAGCCTAGCGTTTGAACAAGTATAAACATTTGCTCAAGACGTTTCTCTCTACTGGGGTCGGTTATTTGAAGCTGGTTTTGCATTAACCCAGGGTTGAAATTTAGCTATATTTTAGTTCCGTTATTTTAGTATGCCTATACCGTTTCAAAACTTTGCAGATTAAACTGGCATTGATTTTATTCAAACAAGCAGTTAAATACTTCGCTTCATAATTTGCGTTAACAAACCAGGATTAAGCTAACCAACTTTTGAACTACTGGATTAGGTCAATATAAATTGATATACTTTTGAGAGACAGCACGCATTAAGCAATCTAATGCTGTTTGCGTGCTTTCATTTGGCATATGCTATTAGGGAAAATCTTGTCACAAAAAGCCAAAAAACTCGCCGTATGTCAGCACTTGTTAATCGCATTCAACATTTGGTTACAAAATATATTCATTGCTTCTCCTCAACTGTTTTAGAACTATTAGTGAAACCTAAAGCGTTCTGTGCGCAAAGCCTGGTTTCCATATGTTCGTTATAGTTGCATGAGAGGAGTCGCGACATCTCTCAACGACCAAAATATTCCATATTCTATAAGCAATATATTCCACAGGACGAATACATATTATCAACTAGCAATCAGTTTGCTATTATCTAGTTTCAAACTGTTCTATCTCTGCTGTTTAAGATTTGTTTCAATATGGTTGTAACTGTTGTGAAGTCAGAGTCATGATCTTTGTAAACAGCCCAAGTAAAACAGTTCCAAACTACTTATTACCAAAGCAGTTATCACTAGATAGTATGCATGTTTTCTATGAGATTTGCTGTTAAGATATAATGTTGTGGTCGTTGAGAGATGTTGTGACTCTTTCTTTGCGACAATTACGACCATATGGAAACCGAGCATAAACAACCCGAACAAAACAGTTTCGCACTAATTATTAGCAAAGTAATTAATAGTAGATAATATGTATATTTCTATGAGATTTACTGCTGGGAAGATAGTATATTTTGGCTGTCGAGAGATATCGCGGCAGTTTGTTTACGACAGTTAAGACCATATGGAAAGCAGACTTCAGAAAGATCGCGACTCCCTTTTTAAGGTCATTTTCTACAACGGCCGTTTAGCACGCGCGGGCGGAGCGCACAGTTTTGAACATGCTCTGTTATTAATTGTCCGCTCTTGATCTCACGTACACGCGGAGAAAGTTGAATTACTTTTAACTTTCCTGGCGTGCACGCGAGACCAAGCGCCGACAGACAACGATCAGCTATAACTCGTTAGAAACACGGCAATCTTCGCGCGGGAATCTTCTTGGAGGTGCGTGGATTAAACAGGAATTTTAATAGGCAAAAATATAAACAAAAAAGGTGTTGTTGAAAAACTTGAGGAGAAGCTCAAAATCACGTGGAAACACTCGCCGAGAGGCTCGTTGTTCCCAGGCAATTTCTCGTTCCTCCCAACTCGCATGCGTGCTTCTGTAAGTCTAAAGCACAGATCTATAGTCTAAGTCTAAACACGGAAAAGGTTTTCTGTTTCTTCAATAATATTTGAGTCATTTAAAGAAAACTTGTAACATACCTTATTAGCTATGAAGTTATAGACAGGTAAAGTGTTCCAGAATATTCGAGGCAAAAACAAAAAAAAAACTCACGTGCAATACTTCTTTTAACGGCAGTAAACATACCTATTTTTTAAGAGTCTCATTTCACGTTTCCTGGTGGCATCTTCACCTCCAATAGGCGACGAGCCAAGACCTGAACCAGGACTAAGTACTACGCCTGGTGATAACTGACCTCGCACGTACGCTTGGCTTGTTGGTATCGCGTAAACAGTACCATTGTTTACACCCTGGGAAAACATATAAAACAGACAAGCCATAGTTTTAGTGCATTTATCAATCTGAGGTCATTGTCACGTATGTATAAGTAGAAACATAAAAAAATGGAGTGATTACGTGCCCCTCAGGTTTCTTTCAAACCTAAGGTTACGTTTACACGAGATCGGATTCGCAGGGTCACGAAATTTACGAAAATTACCCAATAATAATATAGAACAGAACTGAACAACTACTTCTAAAACAAGAAGCTTCAAGAGTAGTGACGATCCCAAAATGGTTCAATTTGGTGTCGCTACTATGCCAATCCAATGTCGTGTAAACGTGGCCTGAGGGGTCACTTGTTACGAAAATCACTGAACTGTCAACATCGACGCTACGAATTTCAAACGGCAATAGACGTTTCATCGTTCGAAATTCATTTTCGGTTCAATCATTGTGATTTAAACGGTTCATCGGTTTGGTCACATGACCTTACGTTTATGTCGCCAATTTGTTAAAATTCTTTTGAATTTACACGCCAAAATTAATCGTAAATCAGTGAACGGCGACATGAAAAACGATAAACGCTTATGGCAGGACGTTTAGTTGGCAGGACCAATGTCTTTCCTTGGCTATATGTCCAGCCATAAGCTTTCGTCGTTTTTCATGGCGCCGTTCACGGATTAAGGTCACAGAATACAGATCAGTAGCAGAAGGGCCACTCAGCGGTGCAACATGTGCACGTTTTTTTTTTATGCAAAAATATGCAGTTTACTGGCCAGAAGGCGGAGCAGTGAGCCAGTACAGTGTGTTTGTTGGTCAGAAAAAGTCATTGACTGGCTAGGAAAATGGCGGACAACATGCGTAATGCGATATGCGCGAGCACAAAAACTTCAAAGGTTCCGACGCAAGTGACCCTTCTGTTTACTGATCTTTATTCTGTGTTAAGGTTTAAATTTGGGGTGTAAATTCAAATTAACAATTTGGCGACATAAACAAAAAGTCACGTGACCAAAACGATGAACCGTTTGGATCACATGATTGAACCGAAATTGAATTTGGAACGATTAAACGTCTATTGCCGTTTGAAATTCGTAGCGACGATGTTGACAGTTCAGTGATTTTCATAATAATTGAGCACGTTCACCATGCATACCTCAACATCTCCAGGAGCTGCAGCATAAATAAATTGGCCTTCTTGTCCATTCTGACCAGCCGGATACTGCACAATGGTAGCAGACTGGCCTGAGATTGGAACAGTTTGAAGGGATGCACCCGAAAATGCACCACCCTGGGTGGTAATCTGGATTCCTTGTGGTATTGTAACTGTCTGCGACGATGTTTGGTCACTGATAGCAGCAGCAGGAATAGTTGCTACACGAGCCATTACTTGACCATTCTCATCTTCAACTTTTATTGATCCATCAGAAAGGTCATCATATATTTTCCTGGAGCAAATATAGTTAATTAATCAACAAAAGTGGCAGATCACCTTTTGGAACAATGACAATTGTCTTGTACACAGGAAAAGTAACATGTTCTTGCACCCCATTTTGCACTGAGGTGTACACCCTTCTACACACCCCACATCCTGGCAAATCTATCCTGAGGCTGAGTTCAAGGGCTGACTATTTCAAGCATATATCTTCAAAATCTTGCCACACAACTAACTTACAGAATGTGTCATTATAGTGAAAAGCACAGCATTAGACAGAATATAAAACGTGACTGCATCCTTCCAGGTTAATGTGCAAATGTGCAACCTTAGATGTACATACTGTACCAACATACAAGCAAGGTTGCCCAACCATTATTGCACGAACTGTGCATCAGTATCGGCAAAACACTTCAAAATATATATGCAACTGATGATTGATGATCATCAGTCACATATATATTTAGACTAAGGAATTCTTAGCTAATGCTAAATTAATCTAGGTTTAAATTTGACTCACAGTTTTTATTCCCCCATTTTGAAGCACTGTTTATTTTGAAACTTTCAGGGATTAAACTGCTCATTAAGAGAAACATTTTAAACAAAAAGCGTTATCAAAAACTCAACTTCAATGAGTTTGAAATCGAGGTTGAAGTTGTACATTAATCCAGGGTTAAGCTAACCCACCTTTGAACAACCAGCCCCTGCATCTTATCAAGCTCTAGGCAATGTCATTAGAAGCACAAACTCGTTTGCCAGTTAATGGCTTAATGTTAATTCTCTGTCTAAAGTAAGACACTGTTCCTTTATATTATGGTGACACACTTGCCACATAATGAGCTAATCCACCTAAGTTCTGCTAATATCTCTTGTTTATGTAATATATATTTTATTCTGCCTAACATCATCCAACTCACTTGTCAGGGGTAATCCTCCCCGAGTTAATGGGTCAACATTTTATCTGCCAATGTCTCCCCATTTCAAGACTGGCAATGCTAACGAGGCCTACTTACTACTATAGGTATGTTACTCTGTGTAATGGCAGCAATTTTTTATCAAGTGAGCAGTGTTGCCAACTGTAATTTGCTAAAAATCCCAAGTGAGCTCCCAAAATATCCCGAGATTCTCCGCAAAATCCCGATATTCCCATATTCGTTCCCAGGCTTACAGATTTTGCTCAACCTAGTCCCCAAGCTTCTTAATTCATTTCGTCATGAAAATTTAGGAAGTTTTCGTGCCAGTTTCGGGGACGATCTTGACGTATGTCATGTAAGAAAAACGAAATCTGACATCAATTCAATGGGGTTCAAAAACGAGGGAACAAAAACTGGGCTTTGTGTTACAATTGTTTATTAGCGAATTTTAAAAAAATCGAAACCTAAGTTTTGAACTTCCCTTCCTCAAAAATCCCAAAAAAATCCCGAGGTTGACTTTTTGAAAAAATTATCCCAAAAAAATCCCAACTGCTTCAAAAAATCCCGAGATCTCGGGATAAAATCCCGGACTTGGCAACACTGTTTCCTTTCTTTTTCATACAGACGATATGATATACAGTTGGATGAAAACTTTACAACCGGTTATGACAAGCCGTAGAGATGTCTTGGGCAGCTTGCACAGTAAGTGATTGTTTAGTTACTTTTTATCTTAGAAATGAAATGGTCGTTTAGCATTATCGAACTTCGCATCAATTGCACAAAGCGGTCAAAAAATTGCTACAATACACTCGTACTTAGGTAAAAAAAATGTATTTCATTGAAGTTTTTTATGCTTGATACTATAAGTTTCGTTTTCACGAGGCCAACTAATTTTACTACACCCTATACAATACCGTAGCATTCTCATAAAGCGCGGGTTACCACAAATTGTTCAGAAAAACGGTTTCGTTGTACACAAGCAAAATAGTAGTCTGCGCATGCAGTGGATCTCTTTTACATCAATGATAACGCCGGTATAGACACTTCAACATGTATATGTTACAAGCTGCATGCTTATATTGTTTGAAGAGAACTGCCACAAAAGTCAAATTCGGTTCTTTTTTCAAATATTGCGAATATATAGAACGCTTTTAAACCTTGATGTCCCACCCAAAACGTTGAAAATTTTAAAATGCAAACACTCAGCCGTCCAATTGGTATTTCTTTTTGAGTTCGTCTGTCCGAGACGCGGATGGTTTCACCTTTTTGGACATTAATGGCGTACGGCGTCGCTGTCTCTTTTTGTCCTTCTGACTAACGGGCTCGTAGTCCTTATTTCGAGGCATTTTGCAAAAGAAGATGTACAGAACCAAGAGGATTACAATGAGAAGCAAAAATAGGGCACAGCTAAGCAACACATAGACTAAAACGGTTTCTTTTGCGGGCTTGTCGCAGTCGCCATAGTACCAATCATCCTCCTCGCACGTGTGTCGATGATCACGTAGATACTTCGGAAGACATATTTTCTCCGAGAAACACCAGGCGCAGTTCAGAAGCCGTGAACAATTACTACAGGACGACGCAGAGCGGTTGCATTCAACGTTAATTACGCCAGTCGGTAGCCTGGCTAAAATGAAAAACATATGCGAAATGATTAGCGTGTGTAGCATTGATTTCTATATAACTGGATTGCTCATTCCCAATGATCCGCAGTCAAAATTTTGAAGCCACTTCCGCCATCAATGTTGTGTAGTGTCAATCGATTGTGGAAACATGATTTGAAAAGTCGCAGAAGTCAAGAATTTTTACGAGAAGTTGTTATTACGTGTTGATAATTCGATGTTGAATACCTCCGCCAGGACGCATTACTTTCGCCCCTGTTTAAACCAATTTAAGAATCTCGGGAAAAAAATAATGAAAGGATTTTGGCGAAAGTTTGCAGGCGAGTTGGATATAAGCGAAAAACCAACAGATTATATTTTGGTAAATTCGGGTGAGAATTAGATGAGATAGCATAGAGTGAAATTTCCCTGAAAGCGAGGCCTTTATGTTCCAAGACACGTGCACTCTGGCTATGTGCACACGGTAACGTTTTTGAGCGTTTTCATTTGTGTTTTCACGCAAAAACGGATGCAAACACTAGCAA
>JAODVM010208353.1:0-13495 GCA_025400095.1 Phenganax marumi
AGTCAAGAGACTCTCCCTACGCTTGTAAATCATTTTGATTTCTTCGTCAATGCGATATGTTATAAAGTACAGATTGACAATGAATTAGAACACTCGGCTTCTATATATTATTTACGCTCATGTTTACACTCTACTGATCTGACGCAATTTTGTCCACGCGTGGCATTCACGAACAAGCCAACCACATTGAATATCACTGGCTTGTTGTTCATGTGCGGCAGGCAACTTTAATCTTTGAACCTTGGACTACTGACACAGTGCCTAATCGGTTGATCACATGTAATCACGTGGTATTTAGCTTCACACGTGCGACCGTGGCAGTCGTTTTCTGTTGTATACTGTTTTATGTGGTATTGGACTTTTGGTTACAGTAAAAATATTTATTGACAATATGTCTGGTAAAAGTAAAAGCACAAAAGTGAAAAACAAATCCGCTTGGGGCAAAACAACGCATCTGCCGTTTCTCCAAGGGAGACACAAAAACCTTCCGCGTGCTCGAACAAACAAGTCGCGAATCCACCAAAGCCGGAGATATCAAGTGGCATTGGCACAAAAAGAGAAAGCGATACAATCATTGCGTACGTGCAGAGACTGTCTCCCATAAAGAGGAATCGTAAAAACACAGTCGATTACTGTATGCTGATCCTTCAGACAGAAGAAAAAATGAAGAAGCTCTGCTTTATTCTAAAAGTAAGAGGCAGCTTCTAATGGATAGCGAGACCAATCACACTCCGCTGAAAATCCACAAATACACAAAGTCCGGCGATGGGAAAGTCATAATCAACAACATGACAAGAATTTCCACGCCAGATAAAACTGAGTATGCCTTTCAGTTCAACGAAATCGAAGATAGTGCCAAGAAAGTCACATCACTTGGGGAAATTTTAGGACCGAATTTCAAAGAATGGGATACTTTAGCAGTTAGAGCCAAAGTACTAGTTGTTAGTAAAACTAGAGTTGTCGGCAAGAGAGAATTGCAATTGGCTTCCGCACGTTTGGCTGACACCACTGGGAAAATTTTGCTTGATTTATGGGAGAAACAGATTTCTCAGATCGTGCCAGAAGTCGTGTACCTGATCACTGCGGTGCAAGTCCGAATTTGGTCGAATGAAAAAAAGCTGACCACTACTGCCGATACGACTATAACACGAGTCGAAGACAAAGACCTTTCCAAAATCACTGTAGCAGAAGACGAGATATGTTCGTTTTCCAAAGAAATCAATGTTGGATGCATTGATATCATTAAGTCTGTCGACGTATCATTGTTATGTTCTAATTGCTCAAAAAAAATCTTGCAAGCTTCGGCCAGCGCCATTATTTGTTGTGACAAGTGTGGCTCTCGAATGCGAGTAACATGCTGCATGAAGCAGTTGTCAGTCCATGTCACTGTGAAGCCGTCAGATGGAGTGGACTCCATCCAGTTAACTATATTTCAGAACATTTTGTCACAAGTTATCAGTAATATGTCGAATTTGCAGGAGGATGAACTTGCTGAATCTTTACTAGCCTTAGAAGACATCAAAATTACTTATGATCCTTCAAAAAACATCATTACAAACATGCTAGTACATTAAAATAACCTACGGGGAACAGTATGAGATATATCTGTTTTTAATTTTATATTGTTTAGATAAACGCATTGGCTTTAGTCTGTTGCGTATGTTCTTGTTGGGTGTCCAGTGTTGGCTTTGTTATGATTAATGGGCTTGCACAACTTTGATTTTCTTGTGGCTCTCGCTCATATGAACATGTCGTTAGAATGAACTGAATGATTACATATATATACATATGCTATGTAGCCTGTATTACTTATGTAGAAATTAACATTAATTATAAATTGACTATTGTTTAATCTAATATAAGGTTTTGTGGAAACACCACGTAAATTAATATGCAAAGCTTTCGTCCGTAAGCCCGGACCATCATCAGTGCAAACACAGTTACCTAATAGACCTAGATGATTCAGAAACTCCGCAATACTCATTATCTACGTTGGGTTACGTTTATGCAAAAATATGGGCACTATCGCATCACGTGTGTGTTGTTCTTGAGCAAACTCGACCAATAACAGCGTTGTGAGTCATCAATTGTGCACATATCACAGATGGGCAATCAATGCAAAACATTGCAATTGGTTAGCGAGAGCAAAACACATTAGACATGTGATGTGATGGCGCCCATATTCTGCATAACCCTGGACAAAAATATAGATGATGAATGTTATTGAATTTGATCAAGTTTCCAAACCATCTGAGTGGATCAACTGTGGTGCAAAGCAGACTTATCGTAATCACATGTATATTTTAAATTAAAAGTGTTGTGTGATCAGTTGCTCGCGTCATTTGACTGAATAAACGGTCAAAGTTGCGCTCGTACACGTTAAAAAGAGAGCGTGCCAAGTACTATTCAGTGGCTTACCCAGTACCCATGTGCGGTAGTTTTGTAGTTTTCAATTTCAATAGATTCCCTCATTTTGTGAGAACACAAACATTTGTCCACTGCCAAAATGGTTGCTTCGTCCCCATTTTATACGGTGGTCAAATTTTCACACATATTTAGCCACAGCTGATTTTTCTAGTTTGGCTTTCTCGCAGTTCGTCTTGTGTTTTTTTCAGACGGATCGAGAAATTTGTTGTTTTAATAAATGCTTAAATGTTGTTTTTGACTTTTGTTGGTTTAATAAATGCATGCTCGCATTTTTATTTTCGACTCTAATTTTCGCATTCGCAACATCCATGTTCCCATTTTCAAACTTAATAATGTTGAAAATACGAATATTAATGTTGAAATTGCAATGTATCCATGCATAAACAAATATTTATAATATTGACTTCTGTTGTAATAGGCTACTTTTCGAATACGGGATGCATTTGAAATAACAGCGATCACGTCCAGTGCAAGTGTACTGTTCATAAATATATTTGATTCTTGAAAAGTTTTGCATTGTCACACAGTGAAATATAAAGTTTATTTGTTACACCACATGAATTTATGTTTTATAAATGTTTTGTAGCCAAATCTGTGCCTTGATTAAAACACCATGACTGAGACGGGCAAAAGACGCATTACAGTATAACATACTTTATTTGTTTATACATGCTTATTTCAAATAGCAATACGTATACGTTGCTGCGTAGACTATCGCTAACTGGATCTCACCACTTCGTCTCTCGCGCTCACCTATGTGCTGACATACTCGTACGAGGGTCGACTTGTAGGGAAGTCTAATGCTGCGTAATTGCTCAAAGTTGGCGATTCAACCGAACCAGGGGACAAGCATCGTATATCCTTCGGGCAGTCCAATGTCATCTTAATATGAACGATAGCTAGCAGCGTGTTAGTATAAACGATATAGTCATATAGTGTAAATCAAAGTAAAGCAGAAGATACGCACTGACTGACAATGCACTTTATGTTTTTCTTATAAAATATTTCCTCGCCTGCGCTGAGGTTTACAACTTTCAATCAATTTATAGTCTACTATGTCTAGGACTAAATCATGAACACATATAGCCATCTGTTCTGGCAAAATTTAACTAAACAAAATTGTTCATTTATATTACGGTTTGACTTGAACTTTCCACGCGCACATACTGGTTTATTGCCAGAACTTCCAAGTAGATATAGAACGGCAAATACGGCAATGCCAATAAAAATATTGTCGACATTATTAAGCAAAACTCGAGTCTTGCACAGATTTCAGAATCTATGCCCACAGTGGTATCACAGGAACAAAGCTCTCAAGCCTTGCGCCAACGTTAATGCCACAGTATTGTTATAACTGCAGAGCGAATAGCATGTTTCTACATTTCTGAATGTTCTATGTGCATGTATACCACACACACTCATTGTTCATCGCCATATTCATACTATTGTAAATTTTCAGTTCACACAGTAATAGCGCATGTGCATTTAGACCGTTTCTTGTGAAAAATAAAGCTGCTGGGGGGAAACCGGGGGTGAAACGTTTTTGTAAGGTGCCATTTGATCTTCAAGTATTCAAATGATCATTAGTCTATTTTGCAACCAATTAATATTTAAAATTATGTAAATGGCTAAGTTGAAAATGTAAATTTGTTTCTTGACAATCTTTAAAGCACTGATAAAGAAATGCATTGCTAAATAATCATAAAACATAGAAACAAGCATTGTTGTTAGACACCCGCGGAAAGTTTACACTATGACTGTATGAATCCCTGAATGACTGACTCGGTTGAATTTTCGCCAGGCATCACAACACTGCAAAGTTTCGAAGAAACTTTGCACTAAAAAGCGTAGTCAGAATGGGTATTAGAATTTTTGAATTAGGTTAAGTGGGGGGTTGGGAGGTGGGTAAAGGGTTGGAATTAATTGGGATTGGTATGGAAATTGACCAATATGATAGCTACAAAGTGTCCTGAAGGCAGGTGCTTGCTCCTTGAAACCACTCTGCTCATTAGGCCTTAACTTAACAGAATAGTGCGAACTAGTTTGAAACCACAAGGTTGCCTTTTGATCTTATGTGTTTCATAAGCATGCAGATGCGCAGAGATATTCAGCAAAACGGTCATTGTAGTGCTTGGTTTTAAGATTACATAAAGTATTCCTGAAAACGATGGTAAAGTACTAAAAACACCTACAATCTTTTTCAAAATTGTTGGGACAGTCGCCAAAAATCGAATAAAAATTGTAAAAAATATTCCTGCCACCCCCCCCCCTTTCAATGTTGGAGGAAAAAATACATCTCTGTTATGCATGGATCTGGCCTCATCAAATGTACCCATCATTGAAAGGGGGGAAGGGGGGGGGATAACGAAAATAAACAGTTTTCTTCTTTAAGCAGCGTATATCTCGTGGGTGTTCCATCCAATTTTGCAAAAGATTGTCTGAACATTATAGTCATTAGTTTGTCATTATCAAAGTAAAGATTTGTTTATACTGATTTTTCATTTTGCAAATCAATCTATGTGAAGGAAAAAATGTTTAATTCCAGTATTGTTTGTTAATGTTCTCTCAAAATTCTTACAAAGAAATTGCAGATGGTTTTAATTACAGTGTGGTCTTATTGTTAAATAGGGATTGTGAATGCCATAAGTAGGGCATCTCTGTGTTTATTTATATTTACAATGCAGCCGTGTAGCTTTCATTTATCTGGGCAATTAGACCCTTTAACAATTTATCATTAGCATGCAGGTACTATTTAGGACAAGTGGCGCTTAGCTTGTGCATTTAAAACATGAATATGTGATGTTTCCGCTCAACTGCAGCTATCATGCTACATGCAAGGAAAGGTCACACACGCATTGTTAGAGCAAGTTCTCAGTGTATTTATTTGAATAATATCTGGCTGTTCATGGAAAACTATGTTCTGAAATTGTAAGCTTTGGTTGAGTATTTAGGTGAAAATAAAGCGTGTTCCATTTGTGCTGCTATAAAAAAGTGCAATATTTCAAAGCCATCAGTCAGTAGAATTTTTTAGTCATTCAATGAAGATGTTCCAATAAGCTATATTAATAAGCTATAGTAATAAATAAACTTATAATAAGCATGTGGAAGCTGTTGTGAACTGTAAAGGACTAAGAACGAAGTATTAAGTAAATGTGTTTATAATTTGACTTAATTATGGAAGTGTATGTGATCACGGTTAACACCAACGGTTAACACTTAAGATTGTTGATTATTGTACAATTTTTGTACATCTGGAATCTGTCCACGCATACAACTATTCTATCTTGTCTGCTCTTTGTGTACTTGTAATGTTTAAGGAAAGATAATAGAAGAATTGAAAGCTTTTAAAACTTTGAAGTGTAAACCGTCAAAGTAGAATATTAACAGACTTAACAACCGCCTTTTTCTTAAGCTTAGTGTTGACCTTCTTAAAAATGGATTTATAAACAATGTTCCTAAAAGCTTACTTTGTGTTTACAATTGCCCTTTGCTACACAAATCGTTTGCCAAATTTTGTCGCTGGAAACACATTTAATCAAAAGTTATAAGGGTATTTTGGTGTAGACTGTGCTGTAAACCGTTGCGTAAGCCAATACTATGTATTAAGGGATATAAGTGCCAATTGCAATCGTTAGACTTTTCTCGGATTACATTGACTATACATTGTAAGATAAACAGATCTCACTAAAATTTTTTTGTGAGTTTCAGTTATTACTATAACGAGATAATAACAATGGACATACTGTGCAGGAAACAAAGTACACATTGCATTATAAGTTGTGAATGACATAATATATCCATTTATCAAAGCCATTGGGATGACCTTCAGTCAATCAGAAATAGCTTGAACAAGAACTGTTTAGTTAATGAAGGGGAAAGTTTGTTCAAAATATACCAAAAACAGTGTTTATTAAAACCTAAAAGCCACTATGGCCTTGGGTAATGAATGGTTTCTGGCCACCAGTCGATAATTTAATATTGTCAACATTACTAAGTCTTTATTTTCAGTACAACTATCGCCAGCATAGGCATGTACTCCAAGACCGTTTGCCTCCTTAAAGTATAAAATTTTCAATATTTACTAGTTACCGGCTTGAGTTGACTCAGACAATCTTTTTCAAAATTGTTGGGACAGTCGCCAAAAATCGAACAAAAATTGTAAAAACTATTCCCCCCGCACCCCTCTTTGCATTGTTGGAGGAAAAAATACATCTCTGTTATGTGTGGAACTGCCCTCATCAAATGTACCCAACATTGAAAGCAAGGAAGGGGGGGGGGGAATAATGAAAATAAACAGTTTTCTTCTTTAAGCAGCGTACATGTCGTGGGTGTCCCAACCATTTTTGCAAAAGATTGTACCTCCACGGAAATTTTCCCTCTGAATTTTCATAAAAGAAAATTTTGACTATGGTATAAAAAATCTTGGATCTGCCCCTGGCACTTTCCCCATTCCATTTGTAACTCTTTAAGGGGCAGAGAATGAAGGGGAACAGCATTGCTACAGATAAATGTATCTTCATTGATTCTGTCCCTTTTCTTCTGGTCGTGGTGCATTTTGTTAAATTTGCCCCGAATCGTTTTTCTGCCACATCTTTCATTAACTTTTCAAGCCATTCTGTGTCTGATTGTGATCTTGACATAATTAAACAACTTTCTATTATTTCGACCACATCTAGAATGTGCTCGTGTAAACCAAACTCAGTTTTTTGAAAATAGCTCAAGATGTTCGTTATGTTCCAGGTTACTTGGCCAGCCTTGGCAACCCAGAATCTCTGCTTGTTTTTATCCACTCTTTCCTTGAACGTTATGTACTGGTCTCAAAGGCACGAGGAATCTATTCCAGCACACATTTCACCACACCATTCTCAAGAAAATACAAGGTTGCCTTTGTTGAGATGCTTGGCAAACACAAGGAAGTCATTGCTATATTGCTCACGTAAAGTTTCAGGGTTATGGTAATCAAACGACCTGAAATCAAACATATTTTCAATATGTTGTTCTTGCTCACTCAGTGCCAGGAATCTTGGTGCTTCTTGTAATATCACCGTGGTTAACTGCTTCAGTCTAACTTCAACAGTCCCGATGATCTCGTCTGGCATTAAACTTCTTGACGGCATCTTAGTCGAGAATGAAACGGGAAGTCATGTTGCAAAATATTCACATGTTGGTCCGGTTTTTCAGGATTTGGTGGGAAGATACCATTCTGTAAACTCGGGTGATGTAGTTGCAGATGTTTGTTTGATGGATTTTGCAAAATAGGCATTTCATGAATCTTTTTTATATTCTGGATGAACTTTTTAATGTTGGTTTTATCTTCCCATAGTGGGTATATGTCCAATTGAGCTATCTCATTAGCGAATGTGGACTGGCTAAATACGTCAGCTAGAATGACCAAAGTTGGAAGAAAAAGTGGATCTACAAGATTCTTCAAATTGCCACGGACTTCGTTGTCTCCGTCCACAGCTTGTTGTTGAAACAGTCACTCAAAAACATAGGCATTAACACTGCGTCTACAGAACCTACCAAGTTACAGATAAACCTTGTCTCGACTAGTCTTTTCATGCTTTTGACCAATGAATGACTAAGTGTTGCCGTATGTCTAAGATTTCTGTGCTGTTTTGGAGATTGACAAATTTTTGAAATCATATTGTTCAGCTTAGAGATGATATTATCAAGCCATTTCATTTCTGTATCTTTGCGAATCTTCCCTGTCATCGATTCGATCGTGTGTGCTCTATCAGCAACATGAAGATGGGCTTTGTTGAATTTCTCTTTGCGAAGACGTCGGAGGCCTTAAAGTTGTAAACAGCCTCACAGTCTGAAGATGATGAAGTGACCACTTTACCAATAGTTTCATCAGACATTGTTAATTGTTTGTGCAGAAAGTCATATACGTGGCAGAATGCACCTCTTGCATCACTCGAATGGTCTCCTATGGGAGTATCTTTGAGATTTAACATGTACTCAGGTAAGGGATCCTCATGGTGGGAAACGACACTCATGTTTTTATTGATGCAGACAGGTTCTCCATTGAGATAAAGGAGTCTGATGTTGACTACTTGTCATGTAACATGCTCAACCATCACTTTGTCCAACGATAAGTGGCAGTGTCGAATACGACCTGTTGAGGGATTGTGAGAAAGAATGAACTTCACCAAAAAATGTAACTGTACGTCGTAAATGCAGTCGGTAGCACTTGCCATTGCCATATGGGTTAGATGGCGGTTTCCCACTTTGATTCCCTGTGAATGGTGCAAATATGTCATAAACGGATATCATCTATATGGCACATGGCACTATATTAGTCCATAACATCGCAGAATAATCTCTCGGTAATGTCTGCTTCTTTTTGTTGATTAATCAGGGACGAAGAAAGGATTTTCTTCCTGTGTTCTTCCCCTGCCTTAGAGATCTTATGGCATTCGGACTGTTCGTGCTGTTTTACCTTCAATGAGTGATGATTGCTATCCAGCAGAAAGGAACAATTGAGCCAATTTTGGATACTGGAATAACCACGATGCTAACGTATTTGTGAGTAGTGCTGATACAAACTGCATGCCCTTAATGGGACAAGTGGTAGTGCCTGTAGCTTTACTTGAAGCCAGGGATATGTCATTTGCAACTCAACCAATGACCTCGTAGTGCTGTCAACATTAGTGTTAATGTTATCTGTCTTTTCCAAATGCTGATCTATTTCAGAGAGTTTTCCTTTGACAACTGATTTCGTTTGTTCAAGTAGTGTTTTCATGTGACCATTTCAAAAATTGTGTTTACAACATCAGCATTGTTAATTTCATGTCAACTCGATCTAAAATTCTTTTTCAAATTGTCAAGGCAAAAATTGCAAATTTGCAATACAAACAATTCATTAAAGGACATCTCCTGAGGATGGATCGGTAATTCCTCACTCTTAATATGGCTTTGCTTTAATATGTTGTTGCACTGCTTCGTTCTTTTCACTTGCTCAATGGGAACAATTCAGTAAAGTGACAATCACAGTAACATGATTATCTTATGTTATTGTGATTGTCACATTGCTTTGACCCCATCTGGCACAATTTCTTAGCTTACTACAATATAATTCCACCAAATTGTTGCCAGCGTAGGATGCCCTAGAGAGTATAATATCCATTGCAGATCTTAACATTTTGTGCATGGATGGTGATCATATCATTTTAACACCTGGCAAGCTGCCTAAGTTATGCCTGATGTTTGCCTACTAGCCTTAGTCAAGGTTTATGAAAAGATGTGAATATCTCACAATCACATTGTGTAAATCATGATGTGTCATTGGTTGTACCAGCTCAGCAAATTGCGAGAACGTGAAACTACAGTAGCTATATTGCCATTTGCGCTCAACCTTGAAGTTTGACAAATTTTTGCATTTGTTCAGCCCTAAATGTTTACATTTGAAACGTGAGTCACAAACATGAAAAATTTGTCGAGCTTCTTGGTTGAACGGAAATGTTAATAATAATACATAATCTTACTCGTGCGACACTTGGAATGTGTGGCATGTGTATGCTTAATGTCAGAAGTAGAGTTAAAGATTAATAACCTAAACAACCTACTTTTTGTTGTGCGGGAGCCTAAAAACTACCTGCTTTTTGTTGTGCAGGGGCCAGTTGTTCGAAAGGTGGATGGTGCTATCCATTGGATAGTGAATTTTTGAACATTCATAAAATCTGAGAAAACATGTTGAAACTTCCATTTTGGTCAGTGATATAAATATTAGAGACTTTAATCTATCGATATCAGTCATACTATTATGTTACAACGATCAACGGAAAAGTTTACGAAGGCTACAAAAAATCACTATCCACTGGATAGCGCTATCCACCTTTCAAACAACCGGCCCCAGGAGCCTAAAAAGTATCTACTTTTTAGTGCGAAGCAGATTGAGAATAACCTACTAAAAATAAGTAGGTTCCCAGTAGGTTATGATGTCATTGTTGTCATTTTGGGCTGAAGTGGGCCGAACATGTAAACAATAGGGTAATATGAGATGGTGGCCTGACCTTGCGAGGTCAAGACTCAAGAGTATACCTCTCTGGAAAAAGCAAAGGAGTTTATTTTACTGCCATTTGCATTTGAGCTTAGAGCTTGCATTTGAAACATGTTGTTACATTGCTGAAAAGTATGAGTTTCATGCTTCAGGTGTTAATCAAACCTAAGTTAATCAAACCTCTTTTAAGAACCTAGTTTATGCATAGCTTCTGGCCTACTTTGAGGAATCAAACAACGAAATTGCCTACTTTTGAGATTTTTTTAAAATGGTGTTTCCAGTCTTAAGAGGGTGCATTTGAAACCCTGCACTCCATTCATCCCATAGCCATACCCCTTCATGCACAGGAGAGTGGAAAAATGTCAGATGATAGAGTAAAATCCTGCACTTTCAGCTGTTTTATTATTGCTTACTCACAAAATACCAAATCAGGGTTCGAATTAGCAAGTCGCAAATACCAATTTGCGAGCCGAATTTGGCATTTGCGAATCTAATATTATTTTTTGCGAATCGGAATTTTTTGAATAAAATGGCCTAATTTTCAATTTTTCATTTTCTTACAAAAACATATGTGAAACGAAGAAACACACCTGATATATTTAAGAAATTCGGGACGAAATTAACGAGTAAATTTTATAGCCGCCATTTTGTCGTCCCAGGCCTTGTCAACGTTGTTTATATTGCGTTTTTGAACTTTTTGTGTGTTGTGAACAGTTCAAAATGGAGGACTATATTCTACCTCTTTCAACAGCGTAATTAAATGGGAAAAGCACTTACACTGCAAATTGGAAAAGGGCATCGCAAAGTAGTTAACTTTAACTACGTTTTTATACGATCAGCCCCAGGACTCCATTTAAGATGTGCATTCAGTACTTTATGGGAAAGTATTTTGAAAATCTCCCACCACTGAAAAAATTGCGAGTCGACTTTTTCACGCTAATTCGAACCCTGCAAATACTTTCCCTGAACTCTATGAACTGCTTCCGGTGAGAAGGATTTGTTTTTCCCACATGAAAGATTTTCGTTCTTTTCTCAGCTTCTGCAGTAAGGTCTCCATGTCCGTTGAACGGCTTCTACATTTCTGTGTTGCATCAGCATTCTGGAGCCCACAATTTTGACATACTTAATGTTATGAGATAAGTTTCAGAGATTACTATACACAATGAAAATAAACAACATAAAGGAAATCTATTGAGGTTTTATATAAGCAAATTAATGTAGTTCTTCTATATTTTCAAACAGTATCCAAAGTTTGACAAGGATATGCTTTGTATACAGTGGCCCAGAAGGCTCAACAACAAATAAATATGAATGGCAACTACAGAATGCTAAAACACAAATAAAAGAAAGCAACAGCGTTAACAAAAATGTAACCATGGAGCTAAAAAACTCACAATGCAAACAAATAACATCACAACGCAAACAAAGAAAACATCACAATGCAAACAAAAAAATACCGCAATGGAAGTGGAGTCTCATGACGGAAGTAATATGCCCATATATATGTTGGTAGAATTCAAAATGGCGGGCGACAAAGAGATCATCGAGCAGTACTTTCAATGAGGTTATGAAAAGAAAGTAATTGTGGATTTATTGAGATTTCAGCATGGTATTCAAACAAGCCTTAGCACTTTAAAGAGAGGGCTTCAAGATTGTGGTTTGAATAGAAGAGGATTAAACATTGATGAAAGTCGTTTGCGACAAGTAATTCAAAATAGTCCGCATTCCCAGTTCGATTATCTTTTAGTTTCGTTGGACACTTTAGGAGACTACGCAAAAAACTCAGAATAGATACATTTTTACAAACCTTTCAAATTTCTGCTTGTTGGCACTGCCAGAAATCTGCAATTTTTTAGAAATTGGCATATGAAATTCTGCAATTCGCGCTTGTCAAAATTACAAACCCGCCATTTTGTTTCTCGAGAAACTTCATGTTAAATATGTAAAAGTGACCATTCCCAGGCAATTTTCGGGAGGTGCGGGCATGCGCAAGTGGAATGAAACCAATAAAACGAAATTTATTCGTAATAAAATTGAAAATATCACGTAAAAATTAACCTTAAACAATCTGTAATCAGTATTGTTTTCCCCCAAAATGATTTTAACATATCAATAAAACTTAAAAACCATTTAAATATCATCTAAATCCAATTGAAACTCGTACTCTTCTTCTATCTCCTCGTCTGACTGCTCGTCATCAATCAAGGCTGCATTCTTACAACCAGAACAGGAACATACATCTGTACACTGCATCATGGCCTTCTTGCACGAGCAACGCTGAGTTTCGCACCCAGGCTTGCAAGCACAATTGACGAATTCCAGTATCGAATCCGGTGCTGGAGGATGAGTCATCCACACTGGCTGTATTTCTTCCTTGTTTATGTGCCATCCATGACAATCAGGAGGAGGAATATTCATTTCTGCTTCAAGACACTGGCGCCATATAGCTGCTTGATAGTTTGCTCGATTTATGTGTTGTATCAAGCTGTTACACGTTGGCGGAAGCATATCATCGGAACACTTTCCCTGCTTGAACAATGTGAACCTACATTTGTTGACATTTTCAGATGTTTTGTTGCCATACATCAAGCAGGCAAACTTATTCAGCTGGGCGACAAGATCGTCTGCAAGAGAAAAAGTGCTTCCAAGTGATACGAATGCATCTACGTATCCACGATTGCGCTCAAGCGTGTCCCACGCCATTTTCTTACCCTTGCCATAAAACGAACTTGTGCTGTCACAGCCTAGAATATATATTATGAAATGTTATGGAAGGAAAGTACTTGTTATATTTGAAAAGTTATTTTGGTTCCTTGTGAAGAAGAAACTGACATATAAGAATGCTACGGCATTCTACATGCATGATCCTCCACGAAACTAAACAGGCTGTTTAAAAAAGCTGTTTCTTCATTGCCAATCATATTCTACCTGAAAAAGCGTGAAAACCAGGCAAACACTGAGGAAGGTTTTCGTCCATTTCCTTTATGATAGTCATGATGGATATCAAGCGAAAAGAATTTCCTGTTCCTGTCATAAAAAAGATATCCTTTTCAATGGCACGTT
>JAODVM010208461.1:0-13494 GCA_025400095.1 Phenganax marumi
TGCGTACACACGGGCAATTCAAACTTGTTAAGTAAAACTTGTCACAGAAAAACTTGCTCGTCTGTAACCGGCTTTAACCAAAGTCCTAACTAATCTTTGTCTTTTAAAACAACATACTGTTTAACACTTTCAGACCACAAAAATTACACGTACCAAGCAACAATGGCAATTGAAGTTCGGCACTTTTCGACAATGGTTTTTCTTCAACTTGATGTCGAAGAATTTCTTCCTTGAGATCTTTTCGAACTCCTTTCAAAAGTTTTTTACGTTTCTTGAGTGGCAGTGAATGCAACGTCAGCAATTCCTTTTTTTCTTGACAAGATTTTGTTTTTTCAGCAAGGTGCACAATGCTAGAAGCTTGGCTACCTTAAATCAAACATTACGTAGTAATTAGACAAACTTCATACATTTACAGCAAACAGGAACAATATCACATATTTTGCGCTCTTTCGGGTAGTTGACTCAAGCTGTGCTTAGGGCTGGTTTTCATGTATCGCAATTCATCGTAATTGGTCGGCGATGCCTATTCTCTGTGATCACTGATGCTTAAAGTCCTTTGTCTGTTAGAAGATACATTCTGCTTTATTGGTCAACAACAACAGATTGGGAATCATCGTCGATGCGTTATGATACATGAAAACCAGGCTTTACACTGTACCAGAATTGCATTGTCCCCACAGCAATTTCAACCATTTTGTGGGTGTTCTAACTCTTGAAAAATTTTATACTCACAGTTTTTGTTTAAATCTATCATATTACTGCAGTTTAAAGACTAAAATCATCTGTTTATGGTTGAATCCAGAATATTGCATATGCAGATCTGGTGCAATATAACGCAGTACCCTTTATGCTAATCAAGACATAACATGCCCAATATGCTCCCTGAACTTATATATTCAACTTTGTTTAATGGGAAAGAATTCTACAAATGCAGTCCCACCGCCAATTGAAGCATTCCCAAAAATGATGACCAGTTCATTTCCTAACTTTGAGGAGTTCCTAACTAAAATTTTAAAAAGTTCCTTACTTCCTGCTTCATTGACCAATTAAGTTGCTCAAAAAGAAAACATAAAATTGATTGGTCAATGAAACAGGAAGTTAGGAACTTTTTGACGAAATTTTCAACATTTTAGGTGGGAACTCCTTGAACTGTGGAAATGAACTGGCCAACATTTTTGGGAACGCTTCTATCTGCACGACTGTAAAAGACTTTAAATAGCATCCCAATAACTTAACTAAACTATCCTATCCAGCAATATTTTTCTTAATAATCATGATTCAGATAAGATGCAATGTCCCACTGCTGACTGCACCCCTTATTTGTCACACTGTCAATGCTGGTTAATTTTACTTGTCAAGGGGGACCCTGTTATCTTAAAGGTTGTTTTAAAATTATTTATTCCTTTCACTTGTACGACTGGACCACAAGCTAATTAAAGTATTTTTCATATAAATATCAAGTCTATACGTCAGATGAGATAAAATGGAAAGAGTTGATATCTATATTGTTGTTATTATGGAAATGTGCTCTTTATTAAATACCAAGACACGCCATCTCAAACTACAACACAACTGGCGTACCAAATACAGACATTCTTCTACCTGGAATGGGCCAATTCTTCGCGAAGTATTCTTGAACGGCTTCCTGGCAATTCGAAAAATTTTGCAGAGGCTCCCAGGTCGTGAAAAGCGGCGAATAATTCCGCCAACGAACCAAATAATCTTCTTTGCCTCTCTTCGTCGTACGCCTGCCTACAATTTTGTCAACCTAGTGTAAAAAAATCGGTGAAATAAAGCCGAAATTGAGGCCAAAAGAAGTGAAAATGTCCGGCAATAGTACCTCATACGTGTCTGCGGAAGCCATTTATCTCCATTGCCCAACTTGTTTATTGTCTGTTCGAAAATTTGCGCGCGAAAATACATGTGTCGTTCGCATGGCCGTTCGTGTGCGACAAAAGAATGGTACACCCCCGGTTTATATGATGGTGCGACACCCCTCCATTCTCATGGGAAAAACATTGTAGGTGCACAATATGGTTTAGGAAAAAGTTGTTATTAACTTTATACCTTCAATGTTTTTGAACAACTTCTTTTGCTTGTTGTTTGGGATTGCGTTATTTGTTTGCTTTTTCAGCGTTTCTTTTGCAGTAAAATTGTGAAAGCTTTAGTTATCGTTTTGAAAATTTGGTAACGTCTTTACGGCAGTAGGTACAACATGGTTTCACTTGGTTTACATTTCTTTGAAAAAGTGATGAATTTTCAAAGAAAACTCTTAAAATCTTTGTCTATAAAGTAGTGTTGCTATCATGCCCAGTAGTGTTGCTATCATGAAAAAGACAGATAATTTGACGAGAGTTCGCTGTTGCAATTAGCCAATGCATTGTTGTTGAAAACGATAAAAATTCGAAGTCGCTATAAACTGAATGTATTACAGTTCGTCATGACGAAACAGTTGGTGCTCGCCTACTACTGAAATGTCGACAAAAATACTGATATACTTTTCTTTGTAATCGAAAACACTGAAGAGAGAAGGTCCACCATGGTATGACAAGTCATTGACACAATTATTCCAAACGCGAAGAGTTTTGCAGATATCTGATTGAAAAATTTCGCTTATTTCTAGTTATTTCGATATATAATCGTTTCAGAACCATTCCCCAACGATAGCAGAAGAATTAAGGCGCAACATTGTTGAGTAATACTTGTTTGCTAGCCATAAAAGCACACCAAAACAACTAAATCCTGTCCAGAACTTTGTCGCTTCGTGAAATGTTTTATTGGCATCTGGCACTTTTTCGTCAATAAATATACAAAAGTTTTCATTAGAACTTTACAAAAGACGTACATGCGTACCTTGCTTCTCTTCGCACAAGTTCTGCCAGCTTTAAAATCCTTTGTCCCGGTCATATTTTACCACTTTTCGGCGCTGAAATAAATTGTGGAAGAGCGTGAAGATAAGTTTCATGTGAGAAAAAAATTTTGCCGCCAAAAATTCTCGTCTCAGGCTAATATGTTCACAAGTGTACCTATATGCTCTTTTCACCACTATGTGTCTCTGATAGTAGTTCAGTGATAAACGAAGATCAATCCATAACGACCACCAACATTCAATAAAACAATACTTGCCTTAAAACAAGACTTTTCCAAAAGATAACCATAGATTTTTGTTTGAAAAATATACGTTAAAAAGTTACGTCGAAATAAAGAAAATTTCGAAACAAAAGGCTAAATACTGCCACTCAACCACAATGAAAAATTCGCCACTTTTATTTTATTTTATTTTATTTTGTAAGCTTTGTCGTAAGACTGGTTAACTCACAGACCTAACTACTCCTTTACGAATCACGAGTTACCTTTTAAAAATACAAAGCTATATTAAACATATATTACTTTGAATTAACAATGTGGATACATCACTGATCACTTCCAAGGTTCTGGAATCTGCTGAATGCAATTCTGGCAAATCTAACCACACAAATTCATAAAATAACAGAATTGGTTTAAAAATACGTATGCGAACTGACAAAGTAACATTTCCCGCATTGGATTAAAAATTTGACCGAAAGACTGGACAAAGGACGACAAGAATCGCATTTTACACTGATTGTGTTAAACGTTTGTGGAATACCAATGTCGCAGCCGCTTCAACAAAGTTTTGATAAATACGCAAGTCAGGATGGCGAAAATTTGATGCCATTAAGTAAAACTCGCTTTACTTTATACCAGTTAACAAAAAAATACCATGGAAAATGCACAGAACGTTCCTCTGTTTAAGACTTCCAGTATTCATGAGATTGAGCGCTCATTTCAGTCAGCAAAGTAACAGAGAAAAGGACAAACGCTGCGCAAAGTTCTAATCGACAAAGTTTCGTTCGTCCCTATTCTGAAGGGAGCTTTATTTCTGCTCTAAACGCCCTAAATTCTACTGAATGTCGTTCAAAAACATTCCCCAGGCGCCGAAGAGTCAGTAGATCAAGTAAAACGACAATATTTTTGCCTAAAATTTTCCAAACAGCGGGAAAAGCAAACCTAAACACTTGACAGCGGGCAAATTTCTTCGGGAATGTCTGTTTTCCTTTCCGCCACATGTCAGGGTGAAATATACAAGATTTTGTACAAAAAATACTCTAATAGTAAAAATTTACACCTAAAAATTTCTTAGATAGTTGTTTTGCTTCTTTTTCAGCGTTTCTTTGTGGTTTTTAGGGAGCTTCTGCTATCTTTAGACAATTCAAGTGCCCAGCGAAGAATTGGGGCTTCTTCTACAAACGTTTTCGTCTTTTTCACGCTGACCGTTCTAGTTTCTGATTGGTAGTATCCCATCACGTGGCACTTATAAATTGAAACAAATGTGTTCGTCATTGTCTCTCCCGATCCATCCTCTCATTTTGCGCAATTGACATGAAGTATGGCGAAAAACACAAACAGCTGGCTCAAGAATAGAATCCCCGCGAAAATTCTTGATTTCGCGCGCGGAATATTTGTTTTCATTTCAGCATTTCGATTCGAAATCTGTTTCGAAAATACATTGTTGAAATTTAGTCGTTGAAGAAACATGCCTCATATTGACAACAACGTTAAGCTTGATTTTAAAGACGTTCTTATTAGACCAAAAAGAAGTACGATACGAAGTCGTGCCGATGTAGGTTGCAGTTTACCTTCAGTATATATACCGGTTTAGCAGTTTAGCTTCAGCATAAGCTGTAGGCGTCCATTGCGATGCGATTTACTCGTCAGAAGGAACTTCTGTCAGTTTAATGATGTCAGTTTAATAATATACATTATCTGCCCAATTCTTTTGTTAACTTGATGTACTTCACCTCACCAACTTAAATATTTTACTCTGTCTCACGCCTGGCAATTTTACCCTAACTAATTCTAGCCAGTCAAGGAGTTGTCAAGTTAAAATATCCAAGATTAGATATTGGTAAAACCTCCCAACATATTATCAGGTTGATCTTTCATGGCACGTAACTCATCATCGCCACTCAAAGAAAACATTTCCAGAAGATGTGGTTCCTGTCATAGTTTCAAACATGGACACAACAGGCACGTTCACCATGGCCAAAGAAATTGCAAAGGTACACCACTTCGACCAATGGTGGACAGTTTTCCAACTGCTTAGGACTTAAAGGCCTTTTCATCCTTTATTATAATCCATGACATGGCTTGACTGACCTACTTTACCCTTTCTAACACCAAATGAACGAAGCAATAGAACTTGTCAAGGGACGACCAACTTAATGGTACTAACTTATCGTGCAGTACCACTGATAAAATTTTTTATCCAGCATAAGATGTTGACTGCTATCCACAAGCACTACACCTTGGAAGAATGGAAAGAATTTGCTGCTGAAAATCCTGAAGTTCTTCCGGTACAAAAAATGACCAAAAAAGTCACATATAATGACATCTGCACACCACTTTTAACAAAATTTTCTGCCATTTTTCTTGTCAACCCATTTAGTAACAACACTGTGTGATCAATTACTTTTTAGTACTTTTAGTACTATTTTTAGTACTTTTAGTACTTTTAGTAGTACAGTGTATTACTTTTTAGTATACAATAGCAAGCTGTGGAATGATGGCCAAGGATGTTGAAAAAATTACAAGTGTTTTAAACAGTATCCCTGAGATTCGAGGAATATGTCTTGATGTCGCAAATGGATACTCAGAACACTTTGTTGAATTTATAAAAGAAATTAGAGCAAAGTTTCCTGAGCATATTGTTATAGTAAGTCAGTGCAGTTTGTGGATGTTCATTCATTCATTCATTCAGTCATTGAGATGCAATGCATCACAGTGGGCC
Organism: Phenganax marumi; assembly: GCA_025400095.1. NCBI lineage: Eukaryota > Metazoa > Cnidaria > Anthozoa > Malacalcyonacea > Clavulariidae > Phenganax > Phenganax marumi. The sequence continues at coordinate 5,810 of JAODVM010208461.1, forward strand.
ATGCCTTTTATTGCCAACCAATTGGCGGAGGAATGTAGTCTTAAAGTTATGTTCTGATTGTTGTCACCAGGCTGGCAATGTTGTAACAGGCGAAATGGTTGAGCAACTTATTCTTAATGGTGCTGATATAGTGAAAGTTGGAATTGGCCCAGGTGCGTATTCCCGTGTCCAGACTTGTGGCAGCCTTTGCGAGAGCGCATCACATGGTTCTTGTTTTCGTTTTTCCAAAACATTCTTGACAATAATGCAAAAACTTGTCAACAAGTTTAATCTGATTGACTTTTCTTATAAAACAGGTTCAGTTTGTACGACTCGCAGACAAACTGGTGTTGGTTACCCACAAGTCAGCGCAGTACTGGAGTCTGCTGATGCCGCTCATGGACTGAAAGGCCATGTTATCTCGGTATAAAAGTATTGCACTTTCCAAGGGACATGTTTTAAGATTCCATTCCAGCTTAGCCAGGGCAATTCCCTGAAGTAATACAAAAATGTACACTGAAAAATAAATTACAAAGTGTCACTGATCTATGAGCAGTCTTGCGATTTAGCCATGAAGGGCGAGGCTGTCTGTCATTAAATTTTGTTTCATTCTCTAAATTAGGATGGTGGTTGCACCTGCCCAGGAGATATTGCAAAAGCATTTGGTAAGATAATTTGATCTACAAAAGACTACAGTATCTTTCAGAACATGGCCAGCACATGCATAAAATGTCTTTGACAGACAGCATTTCAAGCAGTTTGTCTTGTAGCCAAGCCTCACAAGGAAGTAAGCAATGATCAGCCCAAAGTTCTATCCTTATAACTCCAAACAAAGTCTGCAAGATTCTCAGACTCTCAAAAATCCATGCATTTTCCCAGTGGATTTTTCCCAGTGACTTTTCCCCAGATATCTGCTCACAACTTGCTGGTTCTTTAGATTTTCTTTGGACTTTTCGACATTGTTTGGATATTCATGGACTTTTTGGAACTTTCAAGGATTTTCCTCGATTTTCTGCACTTTATACGACTTTTCGAAGTCAAAATGTTTTGACTAAGTGTACGCGATTCTTGGGGTGAAATACCCCTTGGTTTTCACGTACAAAAATGTACTCCGAAGCACTTCCTGAGTTTTCCAAACTGTTTTAGTCTATGGAAAACACTAGCATAGTGAAACCTGCTTGTATGTAACCTAGTACAGCTTTGAAAAAAATTTTGTGCATCAACTAGTAATATAGATGCTAAATGTTTCCTTATAGGAGCCGGAGCAGACTTTGTCATGCTGGGTGGCATGTTTGCTGGTCATGATCAATCGGGTATTTTGCATTGGTTTCTGAAATTCCTTTATACAGTTTTCTATTGCAGGTTTCTTTTACTACATCACTGATAGTTGTTTACAGGAGGTGACCTAATTGAGCGAGATGGCAAGAAATACAAGATTTTCTATGGAATGAGCTCTTCCACCGCAATGCAAAAGCATGCTGGCGGAATAGCCGAGTACAGGTTAACATTTGAATAAAATTTTTGAAGTACAAACTGACAAACGAAAGTCCTAAGAGGGATCGTTAAGTATAAAACCTGACGGTACATAATATTTTGGTCATTTAAAGCGTCTATATCAGGGACAGGAATTGTAGCTACCCATATCAAGGTCAGGGATTGTACATACTTATAGCAGATGAGTCTTAACTGCTCACCTAAAACTTAATCTCAACGTCAGAGATTGTGCTATTTATAACGTAGCTATTTACCATCCCTGAGTTTATATAGACACTAATTCATAAAGATAAATTTTTTCCACTGGACAGCGGACAAGAACATTTACATATGACTCAAGTATTATAAATAGGTATAATCCCTGACCTTGATATAGACACTTTAGAAAGCAATGGTATTTATCCATACTTTTACGTTTTCATTGTTAGGTCGTCTGAAGGAAAAACAGTCGAGGTCCCTTATCGAGGAAACGTGAAGGACACAGTACTAGACATGTTGGGAGGTTTAAGATCAGCTTGTACTTATGTTGGTGCATCAAAGCTTAAAGAGTTAAGCAGAAGAACAACGTTCATAAGAGTTACCCAACAACTGAATAATGTTTTTAGTAACTAATCTTTAAAACTACGAGCAAGAACTGTCTAAAAGCATAATACAAGCCAACAAAAAGCCTGCAAAAGATCTTTAAGCACTTGTGAAAATATTTATGTACTAACTAAATATATTAACATTACGCTGACAAATTGTGCATATTTATCTTATGTAGAAACAAATTTGCCATTAGAGATCTAAATCTCAGCAACAAAGTCTTGTCAATTTCTAGTATTCATACTTGCCATATTATGAGCAGCGCTGCTTGCTACGTGCAACATTGTTTTGTACAATTTGATGAAATGAATGTATAATAACTTAAACAGCAAATTGTTTCAATTCAACCTCCAAGTTCCCCATGACTTGGCACTTCCATCTGGTGCTTCACGAATAACACTTTATAATTCAAAAATCAATATGTACCCGAATTGCACAAATGGAACAACAACTGCTGTAAAACAAGTACAAGGCATTTTGTCTAAAATATATTTGTGCTATTTTTAACTAACTACGTATACGTTTCACATATATATCTAGAAAGAAAGACTATAATATATTATAATATGGTCTATGTACAATTTTTAATTCCAAAAGGCTAAATTGGAAAAGTTAAAAAAAGTTTTAAAATGCACATAAACTAAAAGAAAACTTGACAAAGTAGAATTATTCATCTGTTACTTTTACTCAAACATCCTAGCATGCAGAAAGCTTTGGACTCTGTTCTTTTTTACCATTTCAAGGTGCATGGCACATGGTTCAACTTCGCACTTCAGCATACATGACTGAAACTACCAAATCTAAATTATAGTATACCAAAGTCTTCACCTTGCACAAGTTTCCATAAATATAAACAGAGATTGACACCCTAGTCTAAGCCTTTGGTCAATTCTCCAAACCATATTCAAGTTAAAATTATGGAAATACTAACCTCTCAGTCATATAACTTAAGCAGACACTTTGTCTTATATACTAGTTACTTTTTAACTGCATCTTCAATGACATCCAGTTTGGCTTTTTTCACCACCGGTTGCCCAAAAGCAGCATCATCTGGTTTCCCTGGATTTTCGATGCTGGCACTTTTTCGATGACCCACATCAAATGCATGAACTTTACTTTCATTATTAATGATATTTTGTGGCCCATCTCTGGATAACTCTTTATTGTCGGCAGTTTGAGAAGTAAAAAATTTTTCACCAAAACTTTTCCCACCAGATATGTCATCCATGGTAGACTTGCCAATTACTTTATCTGACCAATTGTCTATCTTGTCCGAAAGGAACACACATAGATCACCCACCTTGAGCTGTTGGCATGGTAACCCATACTGGGCTAAAGTTGCGTCAGGTTTACATGAGGCCCAGCCTTGCTCATATACATAAAATGGATGATCAGATGGTTTTTCTACCAGTACCTAGTTAATGAAAAATATACATACCCTTATTTTAAAGTGCCCCATATTACTAATGATATGAAGTCAAGGATAGTAGAAATTTATACATAGCAGGTATGCAAAAACTTGGTAGAGTCATAGGTTTATAGGTTGATAAAGTTTACATGAAGATATGCAGAAGTAATTGTGAGCCATACTAAAATAGTTAAATGAGTTTGCCATATAATACGCCAAAATTAGACTTTTCCCAACAGCTCTTACTAGCCTAAAACATTTTGTTGCTCATTCATTTTAGAGAACACGCTTAAAATCCTTGGGTTCATGACAAAGCACTTGCAAGAGAGATATTTGACAATTTACAATCAATATCATAATATTTGCGACAGTTTTATCAACAATACTTGCCTCTTTTTCGCAACTCTCCACAGCAAAACCAATGAGTGTTATCGTACTGTTTGGCACATCTTGTATTTTGGCAATCTTGCAAGTCTCCAAGTGAAGCTGTTTTGAAATTTTGGCACTTTCCACAAAGTCTGCAGTTTTGAGATCTTCGATTGGCTTGAGCCCACCAGAGGAAAGCATAATGAGCGAACCTTTTGTGAAAGGCGGGAAGTAGTGGGATGCTTTCGAGTGAGCTGCTTTCGTCTCGGAAAGGGTCGGGTACATAAATCCAGTTTGGTACATTCCTTGTACATTAGCTTGGCCTTGCATAGGTTGCTGAACTAGCATGGGCGGTATCATTGGGTTTGTAAATGCTGAGGTTCCATTAGTGTAACCAAACATGCTTGGTTGCGATAAACCAGCATAGTTTTGTAAAAAGTCCGTGGAGGTCATATCCTGGGCAAAACTAGGATGATTTATCATGGGCTGTGGTTGCGATCGTTTAGTGTTTTGACCTATATCACATTGGAGGTTTGAAAAAATTTTGTAAACTTGTTACCAAAGAATATATCATCATCAGCATATTGAATGAAGCCTTATGTAAACTCTAAATCAGGATTTTCCAAATTGCATTGTTACATGCAACCAAAAATTGCTTTAATACCCAGTTATACCAAAAAGTCTCCGTTTTTTTGCCACATTTTCACTGTCCTCCAGACAAGTAAAATTGCCCAGCAACAGACCCAGAGTAACATAAAATACGCTCAAACAGGGCACAGTTTTGCTTACAGTCCATTTCAGCACACTTTTCACTGAAATGTTTGGAGCTTTGTTGTGAACTTTGCAAGTTTATTTCCGAGTTCAAATGTTCATAATAAAATTCAGAAACAGGTTTATAAACAAAGCCTCTGATTGGTTGCTTACAAAAACCAGCCAATCACATGCTTGGAATACAAACCTGTTTTTGAATTTCAGTACAAACATTTGGATTTGGAAACGATCGTGTGAAGTTCGCAACAAAGTTCCAAATTTTTCAGTGAAAATTGAGCTGAAAATGACTGTAACATACATAGAACTGTTACTAGAAAAGTAACATCATCTGAGGCCAGTTGTTTGAAGTGCATTCAGCTAAAATGGTGGATAAGTTCAAAATAGAAATCATATTTATGTATTCCTTGAATAATGAAATTGAAAGTTTTTAACTGAATTTAATAATTATGTATTTACCTATATTCTAATCACATAAGATTTGATTTAGAAGTTTTAGAAAATGTGAGGGAGTGTACTTGAATTCTGACTTATCCAACGTTTAAGCTAAACGGTGCACAAAAATCGGCCCCTGGTATTTAACTAAAATTCGCTAGAGTGCAGTTTAGGGGACGCCAGGTTGGGGCTAGGGTAAGGTTGCGAGCGCAGCATTCATAATGCAATACACTTTATAGATGGTCAGCTGAATATGGTGTCCACTGAACTGCACTAGCCCCCCAAAATTTATAGGGAATGTTGGAATGCATGCATTGATCATCAGGTTAAAATAAAAACCTGATTCAATTTTTTTCAGCAAATCATTTTGCAATTTAATCATGTTAGAACATATATGTTCTGCTTTGTATTGTGCATACAAATTTGCCTGATGGAAATCTGGAAACATGCATCGACTATTCGATGACCAAATTCTTAATCATATCATAGTGTACTATTTTGCATCTTCTGTGCAATAGTGGACGAGAAGTTTTTATAATTTTGCGTTTACGTCAAATGTTAGCAAAATGATACGTCCAGCAAACATTTTATCAACTTATCTGATCCCTGGGGTATGCTATTGAACAAACTTAAAATGAATAAACAAGTGCACAATGTCTAATTCACCATGAACACACATGTTAAATTTTCCCACCTTGGACACGTTTTATTGCGCTGTCAACAGCAGCCTCTTTATCCATTTGATTCGAGCTTTCTATGTTGCCCATTTCTTTGGCGAAGTTTGCTGCCATTTTATTGCAATATTGAGGCAAGTAGAGTGTATATTCGCCCTTCGATTTTCGAGGACAACATATCTTAAATATGAATCCAGTTGCGATGGGAAGGCGCAGTAGGCGCTATCAAATTCCAGTTGTATTTCCTAAAATTTTAATTTCTACGGAAAAACACAAAGCACCATGCTGTCGCCAAAAATTTTCAGAATTTTTTATCGACATCACATGATCGACACCCAAAAATCGGTTATGCTTTTATGTTTCAGCATGAGTTTATCGGCGCCAGCAGGGGCCAGTTGTAAGAAGGTCCACTGCATGCAATAATTAAGTATACTACTATAGTTTTAGCGTGTAGGAATGGATTGAAAATTCAGAAGTTGTGAGGGAGTGTTTTTGAACTCTGACTTGCACACCGTTCAAAAAAACGAGCTTCGCACAACCCGCCTCAGGATTCATTGCTTTACACACAAACCCTTATTCAGGTTAAGTTTAAACTATGATTTTTTCTGTGGCTCAATTTACTTTCTGAAAGCTGGTGCTCTACAGTGGGTCAGTTAGCCCTGCAAATGTGAGCGCTTTTCAATACATATTTGAACTATCTAACCTGTTGTAGTTTAACATCGATTTGTTTCAGTAAAAGTCCCATCAGATGCCCTTGCAAGTTGCAACCCCTCATATTAACTTTATTGTCATATAAACTTGTCTAGATTCGTCCCAAGCTAATTGAAAATAAATTAAAGGCCCGTTTTTCACAGCGCGAACTTGTTCGTGCAAAAAATAAACCTGGCAACGTGATTGGTTCCCTTTCGACTTCTTCGCGGCAAAAATTATTTTGCTAGCGAATCACGTTGCTGGATTTATCTTTCGCTCGAAAAATTCCGCCTAGTGGAGAACGGGCTTAAGAATACGAATACTCTATCCATTAGGCCCGGTTTACACTGGCAAAGTTTCTGTGATCAAAGTGGGAATTTCAAACAGGTAAATCCTAAGTTTTGAAGGATTTGCTAAAAACATTCAAGTGAACTACAGTGCTCAACAATGAACTACTTCACTCTGATATTTCTTAAAAATTTTCAGAACACAGCATTTCCCGGCGAAAAATTCCTACTTTGATCACAGAAACTTTGCCAGTGTAAACCGGGCCTTACGACTATGATGATTCTGCGTCACCGTGTGTCACATTCGGAAAAATCGCCAAAACGCCAGAGATATAGTCGTTAGAGATAACACGCTACCTGCAACAGGAAAAAAGACGCAGAACTGAAAAACTGCAAACACTCTGCCGGCCGTCAGCAAAAACTTCCAAAATGAATACACATCAAATTACCAACGAGATATTTAAGAAGGTCTAATTTCTGCGCTTCAATTTTCGTTTCCACCCTGGCAACCTTCAAAACGATTAACAAAGCCTTTTGACAAAGTATTTATCACCTGGTGTACATTATACTTTACTGTATATTGTGTATTATTGTATTGTGTTGTATTGTGTCAATAACTATTTTTGGAAAGTGGTTGTGCACTTTACTGGCTATTAGTCTTTGCTAGCTATTGTTCTTTCTTTCATTTATGGAGTTCACAGCTGATTTCCTAGAGGTTGTAATTATATGTTTTACTGGGTGTTATATTGCAATGTATTGCATTGTATTATGCTGTTTTTAGCACAGAATAGCAAAGTTGTAGAAGTGCCATTATATCATTATCATTATCATCATTATCATTATCATTATCATTATCATTATCATTATCATTATTATTATTATTATTATTATTATTATTATTATTATTATTATTATTATTATATTGATATACCCGTGTCAGGAACTTTAAGCAATGTATATTTAACCAAGAATAAGTTCGGTCTAAATATTTATCCTCCG
>JAODVM010208571.1:0-13493 GCA_025400095.1 Phenganax marumi
CAAAATCACTCACAATGTAATATCAGTCATCTACTTCAGATGTAAGTATAAAGAAAAGTGTTTTACCTTCAAATAAAGATAGGATTGATAGGATGCTGCAAAGATCTTGCGAACTTTCAAACTGCCATCTTCCTTCGTCAACGTGTCAATAACTCAATATCAATTTCGTTCGGATGTGTTCGGAATGCTCTCGCAGAGCCGATTGATGGCGGGAAAGCGGAGATGCAAGTCGGCAAACTCCGAGCTCAAAAACCAAAATAAAGTTGGACATATCTGCAGCATTTTCCTTGCGATAGCAACTCCTAGTTCTAATTCTGATAGGTCAGTAGGTTTGATTAGAATAACAGTGTAATTAAGTTCAGGTAAAAAGATGGAAAAACATTTGATTTATGTTCGTAGCGTTACGACGTTGTCAAGATAGACATCTGTCAATCTGTTGCAGGAAATCAAAATGGGAAAAGAACCAATCACAGCCTGGTTCGTCGAGTCCACGTGGTCGGCTACTGGAAAAGAAGATGATGTTACTGATCGAGAAACCCTGGATACGACAAAACGTCATATGACGTCATCGATTTTGCTGTAGTTATGTCTCAGGCTCTTTTGTTTTTGACTCGGTTGGCGGGAAAATTTGCGAAGAAAGATGGCGACCAGGCCGGTTGTCATTAAGACATTTAAATTTCACGGATTATCGCTTCAAAGGTACGTTATTTTGCTGTTTTGAACGTACCCAGTGCAACTTTCCTTCCTTTCGTTAAATATTTCTTTAGTTCTTATTAAGTTTTTTTCTTAATTTCAATAGAATTTTCATATTTTTATTACATGAATTGTCACTTAATTTGACTCAATTTTTATCCTTTGAAATCATAGCGAGGCTTCAAGATATCTTAGTGAAGTTTTATCAACTGTCAATGAAAAAGATTTGGATGGCTGGCTTGACAGAATCATTGAAAGCGTTCAAAAACAGCCATGTAAGTATCAAAAGTAAGGATGTATAAATTTATACATAGCCGAACCACAGTCTGGAAACGGGAGGGGTGAGTATGAAACATTGGTAGTTTGAAAATAGCAATAAATTGTGGTTTAGTGGACACGAGCTTAGGTCTAGGATGGGTTGCGGGCTCAGTGTTCTTATTGTAATATATTCTTCCAGATGGTCAGCGGCATATATATAGTGTGTGCTTAATTGCACTAGCCTCTAAAATAGGGACTAATGCATTTTACACTGCTAAAAAGTATGAGCCTGCAGTAAAACAGAGTGCAGCAATGTTGTGCTGCACCTATTGTTTACAGTTGTCAACAATGTTGAACAATATTGTTCATTTTTAATCGGGCGTAACAATGCTGAACAATATTGTTAACAAGTGGGAACAATAGGATGCAGCACAACATTGTTGCATCCTTTCTTATCAACATTGCAACAACATGGTGATTTTTACGTGTGTAGCGGACACCATATTCCACTGACCATCCAAAAAAACAATATTAGATCGCGAAAGTTGAGCCCGCAATCCCACCTTGCCCTAATCCCTGCGCGCTCAGCTTTCGCGATCTTATATTGTTTTTTTGGATGGTCAGCATCATAAGGTGTCTGCTAAACTGCATTCTAGCGCTAAAATATTTCCAGAACGTGAAAATGAACCAAAAACATGCCCAATTTTCCACCTGAGTCTAAATATGCACCTGAATTGCAAACAAGCTCTACTCAAGTGCAGGTTCAAGTAATGATGTTGTGCTATTTTTTCTTAGTATCGTCAACGTTAATAAGCAAAGATGTCCTTGAAGCTGCTGTGCAGGAATGTAGCGAACAACCAGGCGAAGATAGGTGCGTAGTTTTGTCCACTTTGTATGATTTGCTAACCACAATACCATAGTGGAAGATGCACGTTTAAGCTATGATTATCCAGTTTACAACTGTATTGTGAAATATAGCACATTGATTGAATGATTAACCCATTAACTAAGTGGTAAATATCATTCCCCAACTAGTAAGATTGTCTGGCATTATATAAAACAAAGGAGCAATGTGCTGTGGGATTCATTTTCACTCAATGGATTGAACTCTCTCTTTTTGCTGTTGTTTAGTGATAAAGCTTTCTGTGTTATCAATGCTTTTGAGTAGGTATCTTGTATTGTGTGGAAATACTTCATGCCACATGAACGATGTGGTTCATGCTACTTGTGGCATTGACAATTAATGTTACCCAAAATTGAGCATTTATTTATAGTTAGTGTTTGTTTAGAGTACCTCGGTTTAAATACAGCTTGGACCGGAAAAAATTTCTACAGTTGAGTAAACAACAATAGTATTTTATATAAAACAATGAAAGAATATTTAGTATATAGTGCCAATGGGATTTAGAATAAAGGATATTTATTTTCATCAGGGATACAACTAAAAATGTACACTTACATCCAGAAGCTCCATGCAAAGCTGAGATGTTTAGAGAAAGATATATGGTGATATACCAGGTGCATATATAATAGCAGCATGAAGGAGACCTTGGCATTTTCTTCGGCCTAAAAGATCTTGACAATTTTTCAAGACTGATAGGATTATTGTTTGCTTGCACTGTTGGATATAAAGGTATTGTTGGTAATAATTTGGATCTAGAAATATTAAAAATGATTTTTTTCTCCAGCGTACAGTGAGGCATGATTTGTTTTCGCCTCCATCGGCAGCAGCTCATCCTAGTCAGAACACGAACAAATATGAGGTAATTAATGCTCAGATTGATTGGCAATCTGCCTTAGCTCAAAGCAGCAACAGTTTCACTCTGATGAGCAAAAGTTGTCTGGTGTTAGACAGAGGAAAAGATATAAAGAGGGCACATTGGGCAGGGTTCGAATTAGCAGCTCGCAATTCGCAATTTGCGAGTCTTTTTTGACCGTTTACGAATCAAAACTTTTATTTTTGGCATTTTTTTGTGAGTCGGTTTTTAGCACAATGCATTCATTGCTTTCAAACTTTTGCAGGTTTTTTTCCCATAAAAACTCCAAAATCCCTTGTGAAATATCACGGAAATGGAAATTCTAAACTCATGACCAGTGCTCGCGGCCGCCACTTCGTTTTCCACTTTTCGTCACACTTTTCATAGACAGTGTTTCCACTTTTTTCAAATCAAGACTTCCTTAAAAATTTCAAAAATTTCCTCGAAAAAAAATTGCAAGTCGACTTTTCTTCATTGATTCGAACGCTGTTGGGACACATGATCAATCAGTATATATATAGATTGAGTGGAGTTGAATGCATTGTAATTTGTTGATTATTTGACTATACAAATACTTAGATTGATTATGTTAATGAAGTATTGATTAGACTTGATTGATTTGTATCTTGATTGAGAGCTACACTTTTCTTTTGTGTTTTTAGTTGAAACATGTTGAGTATCTTCTTGGTAGTACAGCAAAATTGGGCAAACTCATTGTTCTTGGCATGATTGCACAAATTAAAGAGGTATTTACAAAAGAGAAAAATTCAAATACTCATAGTGTTTACTCCCAAGTAACTCACCTGCATTTGACGACGACAAGAAATTGCATCAAAATATAAAGAATACTTAATATTTTTAAACAGTTTTGTTCAACTTTATGTTGTTTTACAGGGCAAATATTATCTGGAAGACAACACTGGTGTAGTTGAAATCAATCTTTCGAAAACTGTATCCTAGAAAATATTTCAGCTAACCCAATTCTTCTCCTTCACTGCAATCTTTTCAGACATCATGTGCAAGATAGGCGATGCGTAATCACCCATTTCAGCTCAACTTGTTTCAAACTTACTTCTGATTTGTCATTGTATGACTGATATATAACAAATTTAAATCATTTAAGCTCATGAGCAGTTTTCCTTAACAAATTCACAGGTTTATCACACAGGATTGTTTACTGAAAACTGCTTTGTATTGGCTGAAGGTAAATATCAGGGTACTACGAATAACCACAGACAGGAAAATGGTTGTAATTACCAATGAAAACATACTAGATGTACTCTATCTGTATTCTGGTGCATGTGAACAAATTCATTAGCTTTTTATTTTATAAATGGAGGTATTTTACAAATATTTTAATGAAAACTATTTAGGTCTTTATGAGGAAGGTGTGTTTCATGTTGATGCTCTAGGCTGTCCCCCTGCTGAACCTCCCCAAGTTACAAGGCATGAAACATTTATTTTGATTTTAAAAAAATCATGTTCAGCCCAGGCACTTCAACTTATTCAGGTTGCTTTTTTAAAAAAACTAATTTCAATTCTTAAATTGACAGAAATTACTTTGGCAACATAAATTTTTTTGGTGGTCCATCAACCACAGCTGTAAAGGCTTCAGTAAGCAATAGTTTTACCTTTTTATAAAGAATTAACCATGTCAAATTGGCAAGTTGATCTATTGATTGGCAATGTGTTGTAGTACTACCTTCCTATTTCATTTACTCTGTCCAACACCCGATGATTTTATTATTCTCTTTTAACATTTTCTCTTAATTACAGGAAAAATTACGTGCCATTGAAGAGGAAAATCAGGAGGCAATGTTTGTTATTCTGTCAGATGTCTGGCTAGATTTAAACAGGGTATTTTTGACCATTAATTTACAAGGAAATATTATTTTCAAATCATCAAAACATCTTTTTAAAAATGTGAAAACTTTACGTTATCATCTTAGGGGTGATTCTTATTCCATGTCATATCACTACGAAAAATCAAAAAACGAAATTAAATTACGTTTTAATTGTTTAGGTCATGTCCAAGTTAAGAGTTTTGTTTGACGGTTATGCAGCTATGCCTCCAACAGTATTCATATTTTGTGGTCATTTTGTATCTGAACCATTTGGACCAAAACATTCAAGATTACTACGAGGTACAGCTAGAACTTCTGAATATTTTTCAGTTGCTATTTGAAAGGTATAAAAACTGCTTAAACAAGAAAGTTGAAGTGATCTTGAATTTTTTTTTCAGAAAGTTTAAATAATCTTGCTGATTTGATCTCTGAATTTCCATCTTTGGTTGAAAGGTAATGGTACCAGTTCAGTGAATGTTACCTAAATACAGACCCTGAAATAATTTTAAAACTTGTCTGGTAAACCTTCTGAGCAGAGTGACATTTGACTAGAACTTTTCAAATTTGGTTCGAAATTTTTTAGTTTCATTTCTTTTCATCACACTTATTTATATAAGCCTTAGTTTAAAGTAAATGCTCACTATGCTTGGTGCCGACTCAACATTTAAATAACAGATTTCTTTTTCTCAAAATTTGTCCACACAAAATGTCTGATCATTTCAACATTTGATTGGAAAAACTGGAATTTAGTTGGAAAACCACCGATCGCTGGCCGTTATTTCAGGCTTTGTAAATAACTCCTTACTCTTAGGCTCTCCTAATGTGCTCTCCAACCAGTTGCATTTGTGTTTCATGTAGTAGTCGATTTGTGTTTGTCCCTGGGCCACAAGATCCTGGTCCTGGCAATATTTTACCAAGGTTTGTAAACCTTTTTCATTTAATTTTTAATGCAATATATTGAAAAAGGATATCAAGACGTCTTGTTTTGTGGTTTACTCTGCAGACCACCACTTCCAGCTTGTCTAACTGAAGAAATACGATCCAAAGTGCCTTCTGCTATTTTCGCCACAAATCCTTGCAGGTGAGTCACTGGAACTACTCAATATAATTGTCCTTCATAAAATTATTGAAAATGCTGTGGATGGTTATATTGAGCAGATAGACTATGTAGAGTTTTGAGACCTGACCAGGAACAGTTTCTAAAAACAAAATTATCAGCCTTCTGCTAGAAACAAGTTATTTTATAAAATCTTGCTGTTATTTATGGGTGGGATGTGTTTTGGATGGTTCTTCTGTTTAATGCTTTTTTTTAAGTTGCTTAGAATCCAGTATTGTACGCAAGAGATTGTGGTGTTTAGAGAAGACTTGGTTAACAAGATGTGTCGTAATTGCATCCATCTTCCTACGGATCTTAAAGATATTCCTGGCCATGTAAAAAAGTCTAACTTCCTTGATGTTCTCTGGAATTCAAAGCTTTATTTAACTGTAAGTTTTATTTCAGTTGGTGAAGACCATCATATCGCAAGCACATTTAAGTCCTCTACCTCATCATGTTCGGCCTGTGTATTGGAATTACGACAATGCTTTGAGATTATATCCTGTTCCTGATTTGGTAAGTCTGTTTTAAAATTATCATTCAATGCTAGCTGCCTCACAACTGATTTTGATCATATTAAATGTCCTTTTAATATTCAATTGTAGGTAATTTTGGCTGACAAATACCATGCATATGCACATCCAACAATGTTAGATTCTACCTGCTTGAACCCGGTACGTTTTGCATAAATACCACAGATTTTCTCTACGTTCTGTGGGTTCCTCCTGTAGTAACACAGAATCATGCATTAGAGATGACGTCTAAAATTTAAAACTATATCTTCAAGGGCTCTTTTTCAAAGAATGATTATTGTTTTAAAGTTTACTGGCCGGCCTCCAAAGAAGTGGAAGATAGGTGAGGAGCTTGAAGCATTGAAATGGATAAAAATTTGACCCACATACAATTTTTTCTGGTAGATGACCATAAAATCATATTTATTAATGTTTTAACTTTAGCAAAATTCAAGACTAGAAACAGAAATAATCAAGAATTCAGTGAAATTGTAAAGGTATTTATCTATTCACAAAAACACAAAACTGCATGTAGTAACAAATAATTAATTTAACTTAAGAGCGTTTTAGAATCTTCATTTCAAGAGTCATATATTCATTACTCAAACCAGGCAATGATGCTGCAGAATTATAAGAACGTAATGCAGATATTTTCAATAGCATTGCATTGCTTTTCTAAGCTTAATGCACTAAAACAGGAGTTTTGAAAAGCTACAAATGAGACAGACCTATTAGTTTATCACACATACACACACATTTTAAAAACATACCTATAAAACTCAAGATACTATGTTTTTTTTATGTTGTGTAAAGTATATTGTTGCAGAATGTACAGTAAAATTATAGATAAGTATTTCTAGATCATCTTTCACTTGTCGTAGTTTGCTTGTATGTAAACACCTTCCTAAAACATAAATGAAACACAGTTTAGTTAGTGTATTAACCCACTAAGATGCAATGAACCCCAGGGGCCAGTTGTTCAAAGGTGGGTTAGCCTAATCCTAGGTTAATAAACAACTTCAACCTCGATTTCAAACTCGTTTAAGTTAAATTTTTGATAAAATTTTCGCTCAAAATGTTTCCCTTAACGAGTAACTTAATGGCTCATAGTTTGAAAACAAACAGTGCTTCAGAATGGGTTAATATTAAATGGTGGGTTAAATTTAAACCTTGCTAACCTACTTTCGAACAACTGGCCCCAGAACGCCCCAACAAGAGGGGCGTAGTGTTGAGAATTTTTGTTATAAGATAGACAAACCATGGCTTTCCATTCATTTCCTGGTTCAGTGTGAGTATAAGCACTGACTTCACTCTGCCCACTGATTGGACGACCAAACGTGTCTCCAGTAATATGCAAGTACCTTTAAAATTCATATCAAAGTAAGCTCTGTGCATAGCCCATTGAGATGAGTTTTCTCAGCCAGGGGCTCTTGCCATTTAATGGTTAAGGCCCCGTTTACACGGTACCGGATTCACATGATCATGGCATCGACTTAGCTAGGCCACTGTACACGTTTATTTGCTCTAACAACTTATTCTAGGACGAGTTGTTATTAAGTTCTGCAACATATCATAAATATACGAGCTAAACTCACCTCTAAACTGCTCAATTTGATGTTGTGACCAAGCGAATCCCGTGCCGTGTAAACGGGGTCTAAGCTTGGATATTCGAGAATAAAACTTACTTTTTAGTCAAGGTGTGTTTAAAACGAACTTTGTCATCTCGGTTCCAAAATTTTGAAGTGCAAATTACGGACCAGTGATCACCATCATCGCCAACACCATTCTCCCCAAATGCACTAACTTCTTGGTTGTTTGATAATGGTGATTGAAACAAATGACTGTGGAGAAATCGTTTGGTGCTTTGATGGACAAAACGAATTGTACTGCCACACTTTACAGGGTTTCTATATAAGAAAAACATCACAATTTGTTAGTGGCTTGGTTATGTTCCAGGTTATAGTCAAGAGCCTTGAGTTTTGAAGGAATTTTCTTTACCCTCTCTTGCAAGGAGTCCCTGTCTTTCCTTTCACAATCCACAAACTGTTGACATCATCTTGGGCTCCTACACCAGTTACTGACTGAAGTAATTAAAACACAATAAAGTTACCCTAATTGTCATGTTTCTAAGCCACCAATAATATTGAGAGGCGATGGTGTTCTTTACTCTTTATCGCCAAACAATTTTCTATTTGTGATGGACTTCACTCTAGTATTTCTTAATACCTTAATGTCACATACCTGTTGACCAGAACCGGATCCATACTTAACTTCATGCGAGTGTAACCTTACATGATGGTAAGGGTTAAGGAGTTTTACAGCACTTCCGCATGTAACATGTTTAAATTCTAACAGAAAACATCGAATTAAAGAATTGCCCAACTTTTTGAAATGCAACAAGATGGTGCAACGTCAGCAGGGAAAGTGTCCCTCTTGCTACACATGTTCTTACTATGAGGGGGGGGGGAGTAGGAAAAAGAAGAGGAGTATTCTGTATTCAGTGTCAGTTTATTGCCACTAGATCACTATTGGTTGGGTATCGACATTGACTAGTAGTCAATGTCGATACCCAACCAAAAGTGATCTAGTGGCAATAAACTGACACTGAACACAGAATACTCCTCTTCTTTTTCTTCAATGACTACTACACAATAAAAAATAATTCATTTTAAAACCTTACCATTTTCTAAATTACCAAAAACCGAATCTCTTAGTACTAAAACACTAGCAAGAAAAGTGATTAAGAAGTTGTTCGCGCTACAAAGCATGTTATATTATTTTTATATTTTCCTTACAAAGCTTGTATTATATATTTCTTTATTTTCTCCTAGCTTGGGTTTTACGAGACATCCACGCGTGTTACGCGGTCCTGCTGTGGTACGATCTGATTGGTTCGTCAATATTGCATAATGGTACTCCAAATCACTCTATAAAGTCTCTCAATGTATCTTATTACTCCGTGAGAGCCTCTAATATTTATCAACGTTACCTAACATCCTCAGACGTTACTGGATGGCCCTCTAATGACCACAATTGCTCCCAGACACCCCAGATCACCCACAAATATTCTTCCTGATCATTGCTCCCAACAGCACCCTCCTGTTTGTAGGCACCAATCGAAAGAAAGCAAGTAATTTGATATATGCGGTGAGAACACCTACTTAATATTTCCGGGGGGCACTGTTGGACAACGCTTTCCTTGTACCTCCGAAAATATTAAAATGGCGTGCAAGGGAAACGGATTTGGTTTTCGTTGTCACTCTGCTACAGCCTAAAAGCTTGCAAACGTAAAGGAATGACTTGTAACGTTGTTTTTTGGCAATGCCATGGTATGCCGTTGCAGCTTTAGTTATTTTGATCATTTTGACAGCCGGAATTAAAGGAATATTAGTATTCTCATTTTGTGCTATTATTTCATTCATTTTTGCTCGAAATTTGTTTGATGGGGAAAGTGAATTAGATTTCACGTCGTATTTCACTTCAAAAGGATTCGGGTGGACAAGAGAAAGAAAGACTTCAGCTATTGAACCAAGGCCTTTTCCAAGACGGTTAAAAGGTTGCAGGCATGCTCTTACACGAAATATCCTGAGGGATTTTGTCATTTCTTGGTACGAAAATGTTGGCGTTGGAGGCGATTTCATTTTGGAAACTCGGGCGCTCCTGGAAGAAGCCTCAGTTCATCTGTATGACAATGTAGCTCGTACATCAGTCTCTTCTCATGCAGAAAAATTATGTATCCTTTTGCATAGGCATATCACAGCTTTTCAAGCTACAGAACTGTCCAACTGCGAAGAAAACTTTGTAAAAAGCTTTTCTACATTACAAAATGGGACTCGCACTTTTCAAAGCAATGAGTTGCAATATCTACGAACAGTTGTCGATTTGTTGCTTTATAGATTAGTTGCAACGCAAACGCTAAAGTGCGAAACGGGGCGATTCATTTTACGAGAAATCCTTGCTGGAAAATTGCTGCTGCCACTTGCAGACAAATTATCTGACCCAGATTTTATTAACACATCAATAATAAATGTATTTGGTGTAAGCTTGGATGAAGTGCCACTAACGAGCTCATTAAAGTTTAATGAGACATCAGAATCTAATCTGAAAGCATTGACACCGCTGCTGGAATACCTTGATGAGAGTTTGGATGTAAACAACAGCAATGATTGTAATAGCAAACCAAGTCAGTTCACAAAATATAAATTCAATAATGCCGCTGTTATTGAAAAAGATCACAAAGAAATTGTTGAACTTTCATTGGAAGCCAACTTTCAGGAAAGCAATGATGCATCCAATTTTGTTAACCAGACTGAATTTAATTCTTCTCAAATACAGTTTAAAAAAACAGCAGAAAGTTTTGTTGGTAAAAAACCTAATGAGCGAAGTCATGCCTTTACAGTGAATGGTCTTAGTAACTTTAAACATGACAAAGAACAGTCTAAATTTAAAGCTTTCTTGAGTGCTGGTATTCACCCGAGAAATTTCCGCCGAATTCAGTCTGCGCCTGTTATCAATCATAGCACCACAGGAAATTTATACCAAACACCTGTTCAGGATATTTTGTCTGAAAAATCATCTGTTAGTGAATTTCATTCAGACTTGTCTAAAGAAATTGGCAAAGATTCAAGTCTCAGTCATGGCTCAGGTTTAGAGTCAAAACTGGACATGGAAGAAGCATTGGGCCCATCATTACCAAAAGTGATCTCTCATTCAATGAATAACGACTCCACGTCATCTAATTTAGAGGAAAATGAAATATATGAGCATGAAAGTCTGGCCAATATGCCTGATAGTCACGAAATGACCAAAGAATCAATAGACACTGGTAAAAACAAGCTGAAAAATTTGTCGGATTCTGAAAAAGTCAAACTTGGTGAGACAAGTTTTGGCCCAGCAACAAGTCAACTTCATGCAGCAAGTTCAACAAGTACAGAGGAATGGGACGGCAATTTTTTTGAACAGGACTTAGCATTTGATGAGCATGAGGATACTCTTTTGGAATCGGATGGGGAAGAGATCTCCTTAAAGCCTAGAAAAGTTGAAGCAGACAACGTATCTTCAGCTAGTTTTGCAATTCAAGAAGAGCCTAATCCTTGCTCAATGATCAGTATTTGTTCAACACAGCTTGTCACAGATCACTCTTTTGAGCCGTACAAGAGTCGTTACACTGTCTATGTTATTGTGGTACATTTGCCTTTGATTTTGTTATTGTTGTAAGATACTTTTACTTTTCATGGTCAGAGGCTGTTGTCACTAAAACCTGGTTTCCATATAGTTGTATGTCATTAAGATGCGGTCACAGTCTTTCTCAACAGCTGAAATAGAACAGTTTGAAACTAATTGTTAGGAAAACAGTTAGATGCTCTGTATGTTTTCTATGAGATTTACAGCTGAGAAAATAAAATATTGAGAGATGGTGACTCTTCCTGTATAGCAGTTACAACTATATGGAAACCAGTCTTTAATTGACTAACTTGTGTCTTTCTGTAATTTTTTTTAGTATGACACTCAACTGTGGCTCCACTCGGAGAACGAGAACAATCCAGAAAATGAGCAATCAGAAGCTGACAGACAGGGTGTTATGAAAAGGAGATATCGAGAATTCATGCAGTTGCATCATCGATTGACTGTTGGCTCTGTTGCCAGATCTATGAAAGGTTCTTGCAGCATGAATTACTTTAGCTGCCCTAATGGTCAGAGCACTGCATGGCCTTTATTGCTGGACCTTGGGTTCAACAACTTATAGTTGCATTTTTTGTAGCATTTACCTATTGCATTTCTACAATTTTTCAGATATTCCGAAACCTAACAGAAAATTTAATTCTCCATTTTTCCGTCTGGATCAAGACGTTATTGAAGGACGACGACATTTGCTTGAAAATTATCTGAAGGTTGGATTGCTGTGTTAAAATGTTTCTTTCTCAATGATTAATCTTGAAACTATCATATACCTTGTCTGTATTGATATTTATAGTGTTTGGTAAGTAAACCTGATATTCTGCACTGTGAAGACTTCAAAGGATTTCTGGGCATTGGTGATGAAAGCCATACCGATTTTCGAAGATATCTACCCAATATGCCATTGCCCAATGTTCCTCGGATTGATAAGGTTTGTGCAGCGATTCCTATATTAGTACATTGTCTAAACTTGGGTAATTATTATATTACATGACGTGGTATTAAACTCTTCCTTGTTTTTCTTTCAGAAACTGCAAATGAAAGTCACTCAAATTATTGACCACATCAAGACAGCTTTTGACACAAGTATAAAACATACTATGCTCTCGGCTCGCTTAGTGCATCAATCTAGCCAATTCGTGAAGGAGGTTCATGATAATTGTGTTTATTAGTAAGGAATGCTTTTTTTTTATTGTAGCTCCAGTTGAAGGTGACAAAGAAGAGGAGTATGAAGACATCAGACAAGTATTAGGGGAAGACAAAACATCACCAGATGAAATTAGGACTTTTGCTATTTGTTCCCATGGTTGTAAGGTGGGTTTGACCCACAATAGTGCTTCTTGCTCATATAATTTACTCTGTTAACATCAAGGAAGAACTGATGCCAGTTAATGGGTAACCTTTGTTTTGTTGTTTGTTTTAAACCAGGTGATCATGAATTGTAATTCAATTCATTCTGCCAGCAACACGTTCCTAGCGGCCGGGTCATTTCGAGAACTGGTTTGTAAATTATGTGGTATTTACGGCATGCCCTCAACGTTGGAAGTAATTCAGAGGTGGAGTTACTGATGTTTTCTAATAATTCGTGCGGTGGGTGGGTGGTGGGTGTCAATTACAAAAAACGGAGGTGGTTTGCATGATGCTTGACACCTGTCGAACCACCCTGGATTAAAATACATAGAGTCAAACCACCCTGGATTAATCATGCCAATGGTGGACAGTCCCACCCCAGATGGTTGAGCGCATTATATTATGTGATCCCACTTTTTTTTGAATTTTTGCTTTGCATGTTTGGTCATCCTGAGATTGGCCAACTCGTGTCAACTTCAACAAACTAAATGGAGAACGACTCTGTGCGCCCAATTTCGGTTTGGCTTCCGTGTGGGGCTTGGTCTTGCACTACTGCTTTACCCACATCAGACCAAGCATCCAAGAACCCTCTACACCACCTGACATCGGTCCCGATTCATCCAAAACCATGAGTTCCACTCCGTGTTCTTCATGTCCATGTCCACCGTTGTTCGCCTCCAAACGCTTCGGCCCGGCAGGATGTACCCAGGCACCTCCTGGGCGGATCATGTTCGCTCCTGGCAGCACGCTGAGCAGCGCGGGGTGAAGATCTTTTGGCTTCTGGGACCGGGACGGTCTCCGGGGA
>JAODVM010208682.1:0-13493 GCA_025400095.1 Phenganax marumi
GAAATGTGACAGATTGTTGCGACCAAGTTATTCATTGCAAGGGATTTACGTTAAAGGGTGACGGTAGAAAGAAAATTACATTTGATTCGATGAAAAGTTGTTTAGAAGATCGTGAACGCGTTATCGAGGTCGTCTATAATGATAAAATCACACGCACAAATCAGCAAAACATAGTGCTTCAAGATGAAAAAAAAATTTTTAAGTTTACGTTCGATAAACGTGTCGTTAAAACCGAAGATTTTTCAACTTGTCCTTACGGTTACAAGGAGTAATATGTGAAATTTTTTTCATTCTAGATTAAAGATATAAAACGATGCACTATAAAATTTGAACACCCTTTCATGATGATGATTTATGGTCCGAGCCAGTGCGGTAAAACTCACTTCATCAAGGAATTAATCAAAAATAATGATGCTGTGATTAATCCACCAATTGAAAAAGTTATCTTTCTTTATACTGCGGAACAATCTGGTTATGATGATTTAGAAAGAATAGTCGAAGAACAAAAAGATGTTTCATCTTTAAAATCGATTGAATTTATCGACTGTAAAAAGGGTATACCACCTCTCGAAAAAATTCTAGAATCAAAGCAAAATGAAGAAAGAGTGTTGCTTGTAATGGATGATTTAATGATCAAATCGCTTGCGAATAAAGCAAATCGTGAAAATCTAAATAATCTAGTAAGTAGGGATGCTCATCATAATGACATGTCAGTTATATATGTTAGTCAAAACATGCAGTATGGAAATGGGAATCTACGCAATGCACGTATCAATTCGCAATACGGTGTTTTCTTCAACAACTTAATGGATGTTCGTAACTTACAAACGATAACGCAAAATTTAAGACTTCCCGTTGATGCAATGGAGTACATACGCAAAGATATCGGTAGTAAAAGATGGGGTTATGTCGTGTTTGACGCTCATCCAAAAGGTTACTCAAATACAAGAATTCGAACGGGAGTATTTCCTGATGATGATACTATAATTTATGATATAGAGGGGAACAACTAAATATGGTGTCAACAAACTGAAGTACAAAAAAGATGGACAACGTCCAAAGGTTACACTGTTTTAAAAATAGAGGTAGTCAAGCACGATGTAGCCATCTTTAAAGTTGACTGCCTCGTGTTTGACTTACTTTATTCATACAGCAAGTGAAGATGTTTTTTTGAAGACGCTTGCGACAGAATGAAGAAACAGGACTATCCGCGCGAACCCGATGAACTACAAAAAGACATATATTTTTACTATATGCTGACATTAACACCTTATCAATATAATTATATTAAGAAACTTTTCTATGCTTATAATTATATGTATAAACATTGGTGTTACTCTTATGATAGCCTACGTTCACATATGTATCATTTTGAATATAATTGGTTAAAATCAAAAAAAAATATTGCATTGTGTGATTTTGATCGTGGTTCTTGTCATAGAACTATATACGTGTCTAAAAACAAATGTATGTTTGATAAGTGTTTATGTAGAAAAATGAAATTATTTCACATATATTGGAAGTCACAGGATTATAATAGAAAAAGCGAAATTATGACATGGTTTAATGAAATAGGTGTTTTTAAAGCAGAATGGATGAATCCAAACTTATTATCAAAGAAAATCTACATGGAATGTGTTAAAAAATGTGACGACAAATTTTATTTGGTTGATGTTATTGGGCATTTATTCTATAATGTACGTGTTCTTGATTTACTAAATGTTGTGAATAAAAAGTGTTGAAACGTATATTGTGTAGTTTATTTGCGTTTCTCGTTTGACATGAACGTACCAAGGAAATATCTGACAAAACACATTATCACCTATTTTCATAGCGCTGCTAAAACAGGAAATGTCCCGCGGAAAAACAGACAAAATGGTGAATCAGACAAAATCGTCTATCGATATCGTGAAGCAAATTGGTTTGAGGGGGTTATCACCGATGTAGATAGAGTTACAGGCAAAATAAATAAAACCAATGGTATTTATCAAATACCCTCGTTGTTGAAAAATGCTAGCGATTATGATGAGCGTAAAATTATCCATAGAATTACAGTTAATGTCGAGAAAAATATTGCTGAAGATTATGCATACTCTCTTAAGTACGGGATTTTGAAAGTAAAGAAAAGTTTATTTAATGATAAAGATCTAACTCGGTTACGCAGCGGTAAACATTTATGTAAAGATCAATTTATTACAGACCCTACGAAAATTATGTTCACGAACGATTCATTTGTATTCGACAATTTGAACTTAAACGTAGCCGCAGATGAGGATTTGGTTTTAATAACGCATATTGAATTTGATGACGTTCACTATATTGCTCATAAAACAATAAAATCTGGCGTGGCTATAAAACCCTTTTCACATTTTCAAGTGACTATCACTTATTCCGATGCTTGGTTCTGATGAATAGCTCAGACGAAGAACTTATTTTGGACGTGGACTCACCAGCATATTATTTACGCTGCCGTGTTTTTAATGATGATGATATAAATAGTGTTTATTCAAAAATTTCAAGTATATGTCCATTTACGTATATACGAAAAAAAATAGCGCGTGTTAAACTAATTAACGAGGAATGCATAGACGCAAGTTGTAATTGCCGCACAGATAAAAACAAGATACATATTTTCATTGAAGCATTTGGTGATAAAAGAACAGCTCGATCATTACGAATTTTTTTTAAGAATTATCTGCGTCTCCGTATTTACGACATAAAAGATTTTTCCGCGTCTGATTATTATCCTGAAATCGAGAGTAGTGACAGTTTAGAATACGCTATAGCCAACCCAAAAGGTTTTGCGAGTTTTGCATACTTATAAAAAAATTCGCCAGTTTCGATTTAAACCAAAAAATGTTAGATAATTTGATTACGACTTTTCCTAGTTTTATTACAACATATGAGCATAGAAAAAAGATTATTAAATGGTGCGATAATATTTTACGAAAAGATTTTGAGAAAATTAAGAAAATTTCATCGCTGTGCGACGATGATATGTATCGAGTAATTTACCGCGAAAATCTGTAAATGAAAAATTAATCATTTTAGCAATTCAAAAATATCTTTATGATAAGTCGCGTTGTCGGATAATCGAATTTAAAAACGCTCTTGAAAAAGAGGTATTTGAGGAAATTATGATAAAGGAATTCAAACCACAAATACGTGAAAGTCTTTTAAAATATGAAAAAAGTTCGCGCTATTTTCTAGGTTTTTTATTGATCTCGATTATATTGATACTGTTTGTCAAGCGGTAGTATAAATGCAGGTGAATTTTCTCAGCAGTTCAAATCGTGTTGTCTGCTTTGTACAATGGACGAGTGTATAATTTTTAATAGAGCCCCTTCAAAACATTGTACTCATCTATTGAGTACTAAGAACGGTGAAAAATTTATATGGTTTAATGATTATAACAAAAAAGTTACTCTTTCATGCGGTAAGCATGTTGCTTCACACGGAGCAATTCTTGTTACTACGAGGCTTGAAATATCAGAGGATGCGTTAGAGATGCTAATTAAGCGTCTTGAGAAGCTGGGATCGTTTGATCGAAAAGGCATCCATGCACCCGTAGCCGAATACGATCATTGCCGTTTTGTTTTGAGAAGCAACGATAAATATGGTGGGCTTACCTTCCAAATGCAAGAGCCTATCTATGAGATAGTGGAAGCTAACCCGCCAGTACCAATCTGGGACGATGATGAGAATGATGATGAGGTTGAAAATACTAATTTTCAAATTGGTATGTCTGGGGATAAAATCACCGAGTGGAAAGATAAACCCTATAGGAGCTTTAATTTCGGGCGAAACTGGAATTTCAAGAACACCGTAGCAAATATGCGAAAGGCTTTGCGTCAAATCAAAGGCGAAGAAGAAGACGAGCTAGACGTGATTGTAGAAGAGATATCAAATCCTCCTAAGCGAAAAACACCAGCTACCGCCACGACTACTAATAAACGATCGCGTGTGAAGAAAACTGTTGATTATGATGATGATGAGGTACATAAGTGTTTACTACGTTTATTTACAACAATGAAAATGACGGGGTTTTCCGCAAAGGAGTGTATTGTAAGATATGGGGATATGATAAAAAAAGACACCAAGGTTGATCTAGTTAGAAACGTGTTGCAAAAAATAGGCGAAGAAAATTTAACGCGACTATACGCTAGAATGATAGTATAAACTGTTTTTTCTTATCAATAGACAATTGAAGGATGAGTCGGCGTCGGCGAAAGAACATCGATCCTGATTTAATAAAGAAGGCTTCTCGTTTACTAAAGGGTGAACATTTTGATAAAGACGAACAAAAATCCAATTATTCTTTACATGAACGTGTTTTAAAAAAATATAACCGTTTAAAAATTCACGTAGATAGTATTAATAAACAATGGTCTATGGATGTAGCTGAAATGAATGATTTATCACGATATAATTATCAATATAGATATATGCTTGTGTGTGTGGATATTGCTTCTCGTTATGCTTTTGTAAAATTATTGAAGAATAAATCAAGTGAAAATGTAGCGAAGAAATTTGTCTCGATTATGAGTGAAAATCATGCAATTCCAAAAAATGTACAATGCGATGAGGGTAAAGAATTTCAAAAGATACGTGGTGACATTAGTCGAAAATACGGGATAAATGTATTTCACACGTACAATCGCGAGATAAAAGCAAGTCATGCCGAAAGATTTATACAAACGTTAAAATTGATGATAAGGAGGACATTGAGTGTTATTGGAGGGTATAAATATGCTGACTATTTGCACTTGATTGTCGAGAGATATAACGAAGCACCACACCGCAGTCTCCACGGATTATCGCCGAAAGATATATATATCAATAAAAAGGAAATTAGTTTGGAGAAGAAATTAAAACGTTATTTGCATAAGACAAAACCGATTAGGCATTTGCTTAAAGAAGGTGACGAAGTACAAATTGCAAGAGTAAAAAATAACACGTTTGAGAAATCAAATTTACAAAGATGGATCGGTGAAACTTTTATTATAGATAAAGTGTATATAACCGATCCTCCCACGTATGCATTGAAGGATCGCGCTAATAACGAGGAAGTGTTAGGACGATTTTATCGTGAAGAATTACGAAAAAAGAAATGAATTTGCAAATAATTAGCAATTCAACGAACAAAAAAGGCGATAAAAATTACATCAATGATTTTACTATGAGTTTGGATGAGCCGATTAATTGCGAAAATCGTGATTATCATATCAGTGTATTAAACATATCGTACCCGTTAACAACGAAAAATATTATTGACGACGAATGTTATTTTAATTTTGTTCTTAATCATTCTAATTTTAGAAAAAACAATCCATGCGAATTTCAATTTACTAGTAAGAAATTCGTTATACCCGAAGGTGTTTATACGATCGAACACTTAATATCTTTTATTAATTCATGTTTGAACGAATACGATATTTCAATCGAGCGCACAGATTATGGTAAAATAATTGTGTATTTTAATTTAGCTAAAAAACTATGTTTTAAGCAAAATAAAACCGGATGGCCTGATGTTATTACTTTCGCATGGGATGGCGGAGCATTAAATTTATATCAAATTGTGGATTACGGTGGAAAAACGGATGTAGAATTAAGTTTTTCGAAAAAATTAAAATTTATGCTAGGTTTTGACGAGAAGAAAAAACTTAAGGTATCCCTGAATACAACGATTGCTCACGATGACGCGACGAAATTTATCGTCGGTGATTATTTACCCGATATTTCAGACGGTGTTAATAATATTTTCATATATTGTGATCAGGTGATGAAAACGAGCGTTGGCGATACAAAAGCAAATTTATTAGCAATTGTGCCTTTACAAATAAAAGGTCAAGGTAGCGGTGAAACATTTGAATTTGAACCGCCGGCAGGTATTAAAAGGAAATTAATTAAATCCGTAATTCGTGACATGCATATAACGCTTCGTAATTCAAGAGACGAGTTAATTAACTTCGAATCGGGTGTCGTGAGAATTGACTGCGTGATTGATCATGATTGATATACAATTTATTGCTGATCATGGACAGTTATCGTTGCAGGAATATGTTGTAGCCTATCCTTTTTCCATATATAAATCTAATAAAATAACCACACGTAAAATATATTGGAAAATTGCTGATATAAAATGTGAGAAAATAAAAGGATCGTTTAAAATATTTTACGCAAGAAAATTGGATATAAGTAAATTACAAACAAAAGATCAAGAAATAAATGTGAATGGCGGTACAATTAAAAACATTAGCAACACGCAATTGCTCACAGATGATACAGCTGAACAATTCATATTGTTTCAAAAAAATTTACTATTGTATGTTGATGAAAAAAATATAGGTGCTAGTTACGAATACAACAAGAAAAATTTTCTACCCTTTTTTTTAATAAATAATAAGAGCGAAATAGAGAAAATGGTTCATTTCTGGTTAGAGTACGACGATAGCAACAACAAATTAACTGATGAAAAAATCTCTATAATATTAAGGTTAGAATATAAAGAATGAGTTATACAAGCAAAGACATTGAATATTATAAAAAGATATTGAAAGGTGCAATACCTTTAAGAAAGTATAAAAACACACAATTGGTAAATATAGAACACTCTCAGGATATATTTGAAAAAAGTAGAAATCAAATCGGACCGCCTCAAAACTTAAATCATAGTTTTCCATTTCCGAAGAATATAAATAATAATAATTTTGTTGATAAGAGTAAGAGAAAAAGGAAAAATAGTGTTGATCCTAGCGTATTAAAATATATCAGAAGATGATTAGATGGGGGAAAAGAAGTTTTAATCGTAGAACAAGAAGAAAAAGAAAGAGGTTATTTTCAAGAAGTAAAAAACAAAAAGGAGGTGCATTAGGTGCAGGACTGGCATTGGGAATGTTAGTACCGCAACTACTTAATACCACGGGTCAAATATTAAAAATTAAGGTTTAAAAACATTAATATAAAAGTAAGAAAGAATTGTAAGATATTTTATTTTGTAATAAATTGTGTATCTGTGAAGAACATGCCTCCTAATGTTGATTCAACTGCTGCGGCACAAGACGAGCAAGAACTTGTTGAAAAACACGATCAGCTCATTAGCGACCCTATTGTAACTTTGTTTAAAAGTTATCCCTTCAATATCACCTTTGTCGATTCGCGACCCGTAGTTTTAAATGGTACACCAAACGATAATGCATTGGCAAAGAGTTATACTTTTATTCACTCGAAAAACGAATATGGTCTTATTAAAACAAGTGATATGGAGATACGTATGAAAATTGAGACTGTCACGGTAGCTAATCCAAACCAGCACCCAGGCGATGGGACGGTGGTTGGTTTTCGAGCTTTACCCGCACGTACTATTTTCAATATTAAAAATGTATACATGAACGGCGATTTAGTAAATACCACTACAAATAATGAGAATCTGGTCGGTTATGTTAGACATATATTGACAGAAGTAGAATCACAGTATAAACCCTTAGATCTTATTACTGGCGCTATACATGATACGCCAGGAAATGCAGATTCGTATGCAGCTGCAGATAATCCCGCACTGCGTCGAAGGCTCGCATTAACAAACGATGGCGCAACATTCCACTGTAAAGATATTTTTGATGCAAATGTGTTTAATGAAAATGGTGGCGATAGATTTGTACCAACGGATTATGATTTAAAGATTGAGCTTACGCGTGCAGCTAAAAACAAATATTTGTATGCGGGTGGTGGTGCAGACGCTGACGCTAACGCAGCTATTTTTAACGGGAACGATCTCGGTATTAAAGATATTACGATACACGGACTAATGTACAAACCAAATGAACAATTAATATCTGCCATAAATGATATGATGGTGAAAGAAGATAAAGAAACAGGGTATTTTTCATATCAATACCGCGTTGTATCACACCCGTTAGCTGACGGAACCCAAAAAATAAAATTTGATGATATATTCAATGGATCGAGACCTTCGCGATTAATTACCGGTATTCAAACGCAAGCACGCTTTAATGGTACATATACTTTATCACCTTTTAAATTCATATTACCAAATTTCACTAGATATGAGGTTAAAGTCAATCAGGGTACCATACACCCGATCTATTACGATCAATCTGATGCATATATTAATTTCATGAAATGTTTAAATCGATATTATCGTGAAAAACCTTTTAACTATACGGCATACCAGACAGATTATGGCTTAATTGTGAATGACTTGAGTGCTAATAAAGACGGGTATGTGCAAGTATTGCAAAATACAACCACGGGTAATGTATCCTTAGAAATGGATCTGTCCGCGGCTTTAGCAGATGATTCGCAAATTATAATTATAGGCGAATTTAAAAATCAACTAAAAACAGGATATAAGTCGCCTGTTCGCAAACTATTAACCATTTAACCATATAGTGACGATAGTGTAAACATGGATTGTGAAAAATCAAAAAAAAAATGTGAGAAAAAAAAACGTTTAAATTCAAATGAAAAACCGATAGATAGTCATTATGGTCTACCCAAATTAATAGTAAGGATCGATCCTGTGATTGCGCGTAATGCATGAAGATGGAGATGAGAGTGAAAATGATGAAATTCTTCAGGATGATGAAAATAGCTATAATAATGGAATTGCAGATCATATTAGAAATGATTTTGAAAACAATAAGGCGAAGATATGTGAGAAAAGCATAAAAAATGAAAATGAAGAGGATGAAAATGTTTATTCAAATGACGATGATATTAATAATAATGAACAACATAGCGGGTATGAAACTACCTGTAGCGAATATTCGGTTTCCGACACCAGTAATGATAATGATGATGATGATGATGATTATACTGACGATGAGTATAATCAACCTGATGAGTATCATGATGATAAAGTAATTAGAAATATTTTAAAACAATTAATAGAATATAATAAAATTAAAGAAATTGAAAAGAAAAAAAAAGATAATCAATTTATTCCATCTTTAAAAAAATACTTGTCATATAATTTAAACGATAGAGGAAAACATTACAGTAAAACTATTGAGAAAAAATTAATGAGGTTAACAGAAATGATTTATAGTAAAAAAATTAACATCAAAGTTGAATCCATGAATAGACCGCTTATTAAATATTTATTAAAAAATAAAATGAATCATCAGGATAGAAAAATGATTTTAGTAGAAAATCATTATTTGCATTATTTGTATAAAAGAGCATTGAAAGCTTTACAACAGGCGATTAATGAAGATCGTAAAAATGAGAAAAAAGAACGTGTATAAAAAACGCATGAATTTCGACAGGGATTGTAATTGACGATGACGACGAGCGTAGAAAAACTACAATTAATCAACGCGAATAAACTCGACAATCTAGTGAGTTTATTAAGCGAAAGAGAAAAGGAAAAAGCTATATTAGATAAAATATCAAAACCGGCAGAAACACATAGTTTACTAGAAAGTTATAATCGTCTACATAATACGAAATTACCGCAAGAATTGCTGGGTAGCGCGAGAATTGATTTTCTTAATAAAAAAGAAAATTATTTAGCTAAAAAGGATAACGAAATTGAAAATGTTGCGATTAGAAGAGGTACCGTGGAAGAAAATGAAAAAAAATTAAAAAGATGGTTTAAAGATAATATAGTTAAAGATGCTGACGGGTTTGTGGTGAACGGTCAACGATTCCGTATTAGTACAACCGATGTTATAGAAGATCTCTCGCGTACCAAAAAAGAAAAAAACTTAACTGCAAATGAATTAAATGCATTACTAAAACATTTTAGAGCTCGCAATTTACCCATTTCATATATAAAAGACCCGCAAATTAAAAAAACTTATAAAGAAATTTCACCTAACAAAAATTTATTCCGATCAAAAAAGTCAAGAATACCAATACCGTCACCACCATCACCTCTTGCAACACCATCGTTACGAAGAGCTCGAAGTTTTAGCTCTCCACAAAGAAGAAAGACACCCATGAGAAAAAGATTGCGCCCCAGATTTGAACGTTATCTTGAATACCCATAACAAAATGAAATTTTCATGCTTTATAAACCGATTTACAAACACTGACGAACTTGATAAAATTCTTAAAAATGATCCTGTAATCAGTATGTATTATCTAGGTGCATTTCCCGCTGATTTTATACCGGGTAGTGTAAAAAAACGTACGCATTGCTGTTGGATATGGAATACTGATGAAAACGGTGAAGATGGCAAACATTGGGTTGCATTTTGGAAAAATTCTTCACATGTCATTTATTTCGATAGTTACGCTAAAACACCATCATTTTATAAACGTGATTATTGGAAAACATTCGTAGAAATAAGTTTAAAATGTAAATGGATGAATTTTTCCAATATACAAAGACAAAGCATGATATCGAAAACGTGCGGCGTATGGTGCGCTCTATTTCTGCACGATATGGCTTATTCTACATCGTATTTGCGCATTGTAAAACACGTTAAAAACCCTCATGAGTTACTAAAAAACAAATATTCACTTTTCGTTATCGTTGTAAAACTATGGCGCGATATAATGGAACAAATTTACAAAAATAAATGTAAAAAATCTAAACAAATATGTTGTAATTACTTAAATTTAATGAAAAATAAATAATTTTTTTTACATATCACTGGTTTTTTTCTATGTCATATATTATAGTGTCATCATATGGGAAAGCACCCGTTCTTATTCTTGCATTATCATAACTTCTTGGATGACCGTCGAATACAAGATACCCATGTCTTTTGCCCGTAATATCTTGTCTTATTTGCTCCAATGCGTCCACAGGTATTCTTTGATTTTGTGTCACCGTTTGCAGATTTCGATAATCCATTTTGTTGTCGAAGAATACACCGTATTGAGAGTTCACTCGCGTATTTCTTAAATTTCCATTTCCATACTGCATATTCTGACTCACGAATATAACGGACATATTATTATGATGTGCATCTCTACTTACTAGATTATTTAAATTCTCACGATTCGATTTATTTTTTAACGATGTAACCATCAAATCATCCATAACAAGTAGTATCTTTTCATCGTTTCGTTTTTTATTTTCTTTTAAAATTTTCTCAAGACTCGGTATGCCTTTTTTACAATCGATCAATTTGACAGATTTCAAAGATGAAAAATCTTTACTATTTTCAACGTAATCGATGATCTCGCCATAACTGTCTTGATCGGCCGTATAAAGAAACACGACTTTGTCAACCGGTGGTTTAATGACATAATCGTTATACTTGATTAATTCTTTGATAAAATGAGTTTTCCCGCATTGGCTCGGTCCGCATATGAGCATCATAAATGGGTGAAAAAATTTCAATGTACAGCTTTTCATCTCTTTAATCTAAAATATTAATATATCCGTAAGGCACCGTAGTAAAATCGGGTCTAATGACACGTTTATCAAATGTAAATTGAAATGATTTTATTTCATCTTTAACAATTATATTTTGTTGGTCAGTGCGTGCAATCTTATTCTTGTATGTAACAGTGATGACGCGTTCAGAATCTTCTAAACAACTTTTCATTGAATCGAAATTAATTTTCAATTTGCCTTCCCCTTTCAATGTGAAACCTTTACAATGAATAACCTTATCGCATTGTACTCGTTCATTACCATCACCATCAAGCAAACAATATTCATTAGTACTATATGCGTAAGATTTCGGACCGGTCGAGCAAAAATTCGCTATCCATTTCACATCACTACCTGGTTTACGTTTTGAATTCAATTCATCAGTTAGCTCGCCTAAATATTCACCTGTTTCTATTACATCATCATTTTCATTTTCGCATTTATATATAACGGAATCTGTATCGTAATATAATACGCGATCTTTCAGACGCGATAATAATTCGTATAATTCTAAGCGTGCATATGATGTAACAAATGAAGCTATGACAACATTACGGTTTTTCAAAGGTGTAGGTACTAATTTTCTATGCGTTGTTCTAACAATGTTTTCATCTACAAAATTTAACGAGGTGATCACGCAACTCTTATCGTTCGCTAATACTTGAAGATCATATAAATTATCGATAAATGATACTTCTGTATTTGCTTCGTTTTGTGCTAATTTACCCCATAATGAATTCAATAAAGCTTTCATGACCGTGCGTTTACCCGGATTATACTCGATTTTCTCACGATCTAATTCTACCCCTTCGTGTTCTCTATAATCATCTATATATTTTTTCATTTTATTCTCATCAATTTCTCGTGTGCTTTCATCAAAACACGAATCAGGAGGTCCAGAACTCTCTTGCTTAATTTTCATAAATGTATTCACATAATTCGAAAAAATCTTATCGCATGTGTTATAATGGTATATTTCGTATACTTTAATTATTTTATAACCGCATGCAATCGCCTTTTGAGTCTCCATACTCGTCCATGTACCATATATATATATCTATCGTTTTCACTATGTGTACACTCGTAGAGTTGATCACGTGCACATGCATGACACAAAGCGAATATTAATTTTCCATTAATATGTGCAGGTAATACAGGGAAGAGTAAATCTTGTGGTGGTAGTACACAACACTTAATCAAACCAAAAACTGAATTTAAATTGACGGTGGCGCATTCTTCGTCTACGTATATAGTGGGGTGCATAACAGGATAATCATTTTTTTTCTGAACATGGGGATACAATGAAGTAAAATCAATATAGTAAGCTTTGCTTTCAACAGTACTCGACGTCCAATTTAAACATGCTGGTGATGTGCGACCGCCAAAAAGTGCATCACGCGGTTCAAGGGGTAACTTTTCAAAAAAAATATTCTTTTTTTCATCTATTTGTTTTCTATTCAAACCACTTTTTTTGATAAAATCACATTCCCACATCAATATTACGCGATACCCGTGATCTTTCAGGGTTTCAACAAAACGCATGGTGCGCGCACGTAAATTACCAAAAGACTCGTTTAAAACATCATTATACGCACATTCGTCAAAACATCGTTCACAACCATGATAAAAACAACCGAAAAATTGATATACAGTGTTTGTGTGCTCGCAAAATCCGTCAACATATCGATCTAGAATCTTACGCTCACCATATTTGGATAATCGTGATTCAAGCACATATGGTTTTAATTCATTTTCAATCATCTCCAACCAGCAAAGCGCTATAACACTCTGATTCACATTGCCTCTATATCCCCTAGCCGGTAATTGACCAATAGTATTACTTTTTAAAAAATTAGCACGGTAAATTTTTAATGCTAATGAAGCAATTGTAGGCGAATGACGATCATAGAAAGGTTTTATAGTTGTAATTTGATAAATAAGACGTGAAAAAATCAAGCAACCACGTCTCAATATATCTACGTCCATGCGACAATAGTAATAGATCGCATCTCGAAAAACATACTCTTTCATGCATTGTTCATCGTACCATGCGTTAAATTTTTCTAACTCTTTTTCGTCTTCGGGCAAATCAAAATAGTCTTTGGAAATCATCACCCCAACGTAATTTAAATCAGTG
>JAODVM010208792.1:0-30571 GCA_025400095.1 Phenganax marumi
GCCATAAAATTTATGGATTTTCTTTTCAAATTTCCACCAATATGGCGATGTTATGACGTAAATGAAAACCATCCATAAGGTTAAAGGTCCATTCAGCCGAATCAACCCACTCCCATATTCTATGGCTTCGGGACTTTCCCAAAAATCCACCTGACTGAACAACCTATGTGATTGCAATCAGTGAAAAGATGGATTATCGAGTTTACGCGTAGGCTAGTAAAAGAAACACGGCTTTTTCACGGTTTCACCAACCAGCGCTCGCGTTTTTGAAAAGATTATTTTATAAAAAGGCTTCAGGTTACATTGTCGTTGAAGAGTGTTGTTGACATTGCGACATAAAAGGTCGTTGTCTATTCGACCGAAGTAAATAATACATGCATCTCTACTATAGGTCTCCCGTCGATCTTATTTTAACAATGAGTGCAATTACGAGTAAACAAAAGTCAAAACATCATTCAGATTTCAACTGTAAATCCGAAGATCAAAACTTGACTCTAATCAGGAAGAAACCAAAGGTACACGATTACACACGTCGTACTCTACGTTATACCGTTTTTATCCCAGAGTAGACACACAGCTAGTGCGGGTAATGCGTCGTACGTACAAACGATTAACTAAAAATACTATCAATAAAATACATCGACGCATTCTCTTGTTGCACAAATGGCAGAATTCGACTGAAGACTCACAATGGCGGTGTTTACATTTTACCTGATTCTCTCGACTGCTTGGTGGAATTCACGTGTCACAATGACTCAACGGGACGAACGCTATCTTCTATCTTAGATTCTCGTACCTCGAGCCAGTTTCTTCTAGCTGTTTGAGCCTGTTTCGTACGTGCACCCAATAAATTACAATGTACCAAGTTATGAGCTTCGACAGCGCGAAATTTTGTACTAGTGGATCCGTTCTGTGACAGTGTGTCTGGACTGCTGTTGAAAACCCGTGAGTCAGCACTTTTCTTCGTCATCCGGTGTTTGCGCATGCTATAACTCATCTGCGTTGTTTCCGCTAACAGTCGGCTTTTCAAATCTTTCAAATTTTCCTACCAGATTTCACACTAAAATTCGAAGGCTTAAATAATAGTTTTATTTGTTTTACCTTGATTTGACTTAATTAGCGACTTCATTTTCTCCTTTTAGTGGCTTTCGATAGATTCTGTATAGCACGGTTTATGAATCATGAAAAAACAGTAGAGCCAGGCAACTCGAGCTTTATGAGTAACAAAACAATTTTTCGAATTACCGAGAGTTCGCGTTAACGGAATTCATGACGAATATCATTTAAATATGGTAATATATCAGTAAGGCAATGTTTTTATTGACTTTCATTCATGCGACTGCAATAGTGTTTTCAAGAAATTGAAAACATATTACTCAACCCAGGGGTCGCGGAAGGTGTAAATCACCAAAAACAAATAAAAATTCCGATATAGCTATCATGAAAGCAACGAAGTTCAGATGGGCTTTGTTTTTTGCCCTTAAAAAATATCTACTGTGTACTTTAGTTTTCAGTACCGCGGAGTCGCGGACCGCGGTCAATGACAATTTCTGACCGCGTTTCAAACAATGATTTCGAGGAAAAGGCGTATATTTTGCCAAAAGAATATGAAACTTCTTCGAGTTAGCGGAGTTCGAATTAAGCGAGTTTGAACTGACGGAGTTCTATTGACCGATCAATGAAACAAAACGTGAAAATTGTGTACAGAAATTATTAAAACTGAGTAAGGAAGTCATGATACAGGCCAGGCAATAGTGGTGAATTAAAACAAATTAATGCAACATGAAAATAATTAAAACTCTACAGCTTTGTCCATGGCCAAAAACAATGCATAAACATGAAGTGAAACAGTAGAAGGTACGCCCTTGCATACCATATGGCAGTTTAGCAAAATTTGAACATGTCATTTTTCCGTATGTTTCATGCGTGAATATCAATTTTGTAAAGTACTTCAACTATGTAATTTTTGCATGCGCTATTCTACTTTTGGCGCTTCGGGTGTACCCCCCCCCCCAAAAAAAAATTACTCAACTTAAAGTTAATTACGATCGCCAAGTCATTCGCAATTTATGTTGCAATGAAATGCTTCGATTAAGTTAGATTAAGACCTTAATTGACCGAGTCACATATAGTGGATAAACTAAAATAATATAGCTCTAAACATGACCAAAATGACACTTAGTAATGTAAAAGTGTTGGAAAACGGTTATTTTCGGCGATATAGAGAATTAAAATTCTAAAAATGTTCTCGCTCGGCGCCAAACATATATGGTGCTAAGCTTCGCACGCCCCAGAACTTAGACATTTTAGACCTATTTGGCTCGAGACCTATTTGGTACAACGCTCTTTCTTCACCTTCTTTTGTCCAGAGCCCTACATTTTATCGTCTTCAGCAGGGCTTTCCACCTGAATTAAGTAAGCTTCACTATTCGCCTTCGGCCTTCTTTTCAGGCAGATGACCACAAGCAATGTCACAACAATGACGAGCGTTATTGAACCCGTTATCAACGTAATGTGCATCGTCGAAAGGGTTTTCGCTCCATGTTTTTCTCTGCCAGACTTAGATTTGGGAATACCTGTAACCGTAAGACCTGTGCCAAAGGTCTTTGTCGTCGATGTGTTACGCATTGGCTCTTTCTGGCCATTTTCTACAACATTAAAGAAAATCGGTAAAATGAATAGTCATTATTTCAAGCAGCTGCAAGTCCATAAACAATACATGCGACACATTTTGAAGAATCACTGACTTATCCATATTTTAGCATTAGAGAATTTAGAGTTATAGGTGCTGTCATGTAACCGAGTTATAGAACACACCCGTGGTTTGAACAATGACTTCCACTTTATTGCGCAGATCTGTCTCTCCTTGTCTTCTAACTTCAAAATTGTACGCACCACTATCTGCTTCACTAATATTACTGGTGGTAAAAACAGTCCTTTCTTGAAAAATTGTTTCATTCCTTATGCTATAGAATTCGTGTCGAGATTTGTCTGATATGTAATGCACTGTCTTTGACAAGTATAACGATACGAAAGGATGAGATTTCCTGGGGTTTCCCGTTGACAATTTGTACAGGATAATCCCAGTGACTGAACTGTTAACTGCGTTGCACCATGTCCAGCTGATGCTGACGCTACTTCCTAGCATGACGTTGATTGATCGAGACGGTGCTTTTATGATGCGTTCACTTTTTCTCGTTCCATCACAATTTCCTAAAAAGAGTGAAAAAACACGTCTGTAAGGCCCGGTTCAAACATCGAACTTTTCATGTGCCAAATCGAACGGAGATGAACCTAAACAAAGACTTGTGCTCATTTGCGTTAGATTCGGCATTATGAAAAGCTCGACGTCTAAACCTGGCCCAAGTCTGCCGTATATATGAGTATACTATAGACCGTTCAAATTCATATTATCTACTATTAACACAACCTACTATTAACACAACCTATTTTATTAACGACAACTGAAATTCTTATTAGCGTCCAAGATGTATAATCTTTTTGCCAAGGGTTTCCCAGGAAAGTCAACTAATCCGACAATGTGTTCCCAGGAATGGAGCTACCCCGAATCGCCGGGAAAAAAGTAATATTTACGACGACATACTTCACTGGTTTCATAAGGCAGAACTTAAGGCAACATAACTTGAATGTAAACTCGGTATTTTATCAATTTTTTATAATTTATTTTCGAACATTAAGTAGCGAGAATGCACAATAGCAAAATGTGAAATATTAACGCTAGAAAAACTTGAATCATCAAACAAACTTTAATTCTGATTAGCCAGGCTGGCGCTTGTTACGTTCGTATGAGACATTCCAATTCACTGCAATCCCGGCTTGATTATAATACGAGTATTGTATTGTAGATGTAGCATAAACTAACAAGATTACTTCGCAAGAATCGAAGTATGATATTATGCGCCTTGTGTCATTGCTTCGAAATCTATAAAAGGCTATTTAACGTTGCTAAAAATACCAATGATTTATTTATCGGAGCGCGTAATTCTCTGAATACAAATTCTTAGTACTAAATTAAAATTCCGGGTAATATATTCAAATTCATTGTATTACTATTGTGTAACATGATACCCCCTGTGACAATAACACATAAACGATATCAGAAAGAAATAAAGCTTTCATGAGGTCTCTGTCATGCATTCGAAAAACGAAAGGTCTGTTGCTGAAAGAAAAACTTATTATAGATATTTGCATCTTGTACAAGATTAGATTCACCAAATAGAAATAGAGCTTCAAAGTAATATTGGGGGAATTGCACGTGTATTTCCTCGAAGTATTGCAACGCTTGAGTAAGCAGCTAGTGCTAACACTCCGCGCGATAGCGTGCAATGCAATGTAGTGTTTTGCTTTCGCTTTAAATAGTACAAAACAAGTTATACTATCTATGGCTTAAAACAGCATGCACTATGACTCAATTTTGCTAACACTAGGATATCTGTGACCGATAGATCAATTGTAAAACTTCCTCTAGTTTCACTTTCTTAATTCCAGTTTATGTGAAGTTACATTTACTTTATAATCCCCGCACATCTGCCAATGAGACATCTTTACTGCGAAATTAGAATTACTGAAATATCGAAATACTAAGTGCGAATTCAATGTAGTTCATGCAGCTATACACTGGCGCTACTTAGTTAATCATTTAAAAAGTCAAAACTTACCTATAACTGAACGAAGCAGCTGTTGTTTTCTGTGTGGACAATATGTTCAACCCACTACATGCTTGGATAGTGAGTCTTAAACATTGCCACCAGAATTTTTATACGTAGTGCAATGGAGCACAAGGGAGAGTAAGTAATATGAAATTACTAAAACAATTGGTAACTATAGTAAAATAGTGTAATACTGTGATAGCACAATTTATACAAAACATTCATCCTTACTTGCCGTTGTAGAAGTTGTTAGAGTTATGAGACCAAAATATAACCTTAGCCAGT
The DNA here is from genome assembly GCA_025400095.1 of Phenganax marumi. Classification (NCBI taxonomy): domain Eukaryota; kingdom Metazoa; phylum Cnidaria; class Anthozoa; order Malacalcyonacea; family Clavulariidae; genus Phenganax; species Phenganax marumi. Next base: position 4,956 of record JAODVM010208792.1, read on the forward strand.
GCTTTGAGAACATCTTTCCTGACTGACACTGCCGATGACCTTTGCTGACCTGACCGCGCGAGCGATGCTTTGATATGAAAACGAAATTTTGACGAGACATGACTTCATGCTGTCATGAACGTCGACTTCCAAGAAAATCAATTTTGAGAAGAAATGCCTATATGCTGTTCCAAGAAGCGGTTCCAAGAACAACAGTAAATTAATTCATTTGCATACAATTTCCAAGAAGTAGAAGCAAAAGAACAGTGTAGCTTTTTTGTGGAAATCTTGTAGTTCCATTTATATCAAAAGCGATATCTATCCTTTACCAAACTGGCTGCAGTGTGACCAGATTTTTTCAGGGGGGTTTTTACCAAATTTGTGTTGAAATTTTACTAAATTAAGAAAAATTTAACACTGTCTGTTTATCTAGAATGACGACATGATGATGCCAAAACGCAATTGTTACGTCACAGTGGCAGAAAAAGTAAGGCTGCGTTTCACCAGAAATTAGCCTGAAAAACTTGTTAATTTTATGAAATGTGCTTCAAATTGGAGGGTTTTTCAAGTTTAAACTATGATTGAGCATGACGTTTTGGGGCTGAGCAACTCTGCCCATAAGTTTCAGCACGTGAGTAATCGAGAAAAACTAGTTTTTAGGTATATTACCACATTAATTACTAAATCTTCAGAATCTTCAGAATTTTACTAAAATTTTACCGAAAAGAATTCATTACTAAATATTCCCCAAAATTCACAAAATTTTACCAAAAGTAAATTAATTTACCAAATCTGGTAACAGCCAGTCTGGCTGTTACCAAATGTGTTGAATATTTCACTCCCTGCTATTACAATGCTAACAAAAAGATCAACATATTTATTTTTGTTGCTTTAGCTCATTGTTGCTGACAGACTTCTACGAAAGAAAGGGTAGAAGTACACGTTCAAGCACAAACACACGGCATTGCAAAAATCATCACGAAAACGCAATACTACTCTTGCATGTACCTGTTAAACACTGGGTATCTGAACCTTTCTAGCAATACAATTTTTTAATGTTGTCCAATTCATGATATAAAGTAGATGTGTTATGTGGAAGACTGTGGAGCGTGCCTGACCAAACATCTCGACCAACATTGATGGAATTTCGAAACAACACAATGATCAAGATAAATTTCTCTCAAGCGAATATATACTTGTAAGCGTGGATGGGAAAACCAGTTACGAAACACGAGAGGCACGCAAACGTTTGTTACCTACACGTACATCAGTACAATGTCATGCACGAACTCATTTAAATTCAGGTTAATTTCTGTAGCTACACTCCCACTTACGACAACGTACAAAAGAAAAAATACGTTTCAGCGCTCAAACGAGGCGGATATATCGTTCACTGAACATGTTGTTCAGTTGCTATTATGAATATTTATTTGAAAATTACTTTACAGCAAACATGTGAGTTTACAAACAATAACTTTAATATACAATTTAGAGTCTGTGCAATAACGACACGTTTAATAATCTCTGAAACTGACTACACAGTAGATATAGTCGTAAATTTCCTTCCCCAATCCTCTGCTATTTATACCCAAAAGCGGAAAAGCCTCATCGACATGGATCTGCTCCACTTGTTTCTGAACTGCAACTGTCAGGGTCGTAAAGACCTTTTAGTTCTTCCAAGTTGATATATTGCTGCAATGATCGATGATAAAATTTTTGGTGCATTGTAGTGAAATATGCAGAATGGATCGGATAACACTGCGCAAAAGCAAGCAGATATGACGTTCGCAGTACATTAGTTCTCAACGTAGTTTAGATTTCATTTTTAAAAGTGTATACATAAGCAGATTACAGGAGTATGCATTGTTTATGTCAAGCTAATTTGCATGCTCAGAAAATCTTGTTGGAAAAGCTAGCCATTTCTGTTGAGATAAAAAATTAGGGTAGAAGCGGTGATGTGGAATAGTTCTAAATCGCGCATTTTTTTCTGCTCATAATATCAGCAACAAGTTCTGTCACCAAAAATTCAAAATGGCCCTTTTGGAGCGATTTAAATGTAGCTAACCAGCGAAAAATTGCCTTTTCTGATGTTCTTTGGACACTAGCTATATACTAGAAAAATGCATGTTATGACTAGGAAAATGAATCGCAGGAAGCTATACAGATAGAGAAATTTTTATAGCCAAATTTAAATAATTCGTCAGTGCCCGTCAATGTTTTCGTTTTCACAGAAAATCAATTATAATCTTACAGGTTCAGGAATAACCCTTCAAAATGGGACAAATGTAATAACACAACGAGAGAACAAGCTCCAAAAGCCATGAGAAAAAGAGGAGCAATCTGGCTATCAGCTTTAAACTACACACTCGGTAGAAAGGCAATGGATCACAAAAGATTTTCCCGTTTTCTCTTGAAATCATGGATACAAAACTGTTGTTACTATTCAGTCGGCCTACCTTGGAAATTACTCTAAACGTAAACGTTTTATGATACAAAATTCCCTTTGCTTTTTTATGCTTGGTTTGCTCCTATCTTTTCAATTTCCCATTTAAAGCGCTTATGGAGGTTTTGCAAGTTGTACTTTGTGCATGGGCAACGTTGACGCCGGCCAGTTTGCTGGTATTGAAACAAACACAATCGCTTTAGCACGACATTTACAAGTTCGGATATCAGAGGAGACAAATATTGTATTATGTGACATCTGTTTATGTTATCATTAATTAGATGCTTTGTTCTCAAAACTGGGAGCAACCCAGGTGCGCGTAAAACAGGGGCAGAAAAACCCCCGACTTTTTCAGGTAACGCATGTCGAAGTCTACCTCAAACTTTACCGTTCAAATTCAAACTTAGGCCCGGTTTAGACGTCGAACTTTTCATGTTCCGAACCTAATGCTAATGCGTAAAATTCTTTGTTTAGGTTCATTTCCATGCGATTTGGCGCATGAAAAGTTCGACGTTTGAACCGGGCCTTATTATAATACATAGTCAATAAACCAAACAGGACCTGGAAGTTTGTGAGTGCTTTTGTACAATTTTATCTTAATTGAGAAAAAAGTTTTCTTGTTAGATCTTTGTAAGTTTGGTAACATATCTGTGCATGTGTTATTTTAGTTGACTGTACCAAATTATACCTGATACAATTGCTACCAAAATATTGTCTGTCGTGATCGTGTCGTATTAAAAGAGTAAAGTGCAAAATCAAGTGAGGCTGAATTTCGGTGGCAGGCCCTTCGTACACACGATATATGAAACACTTTAGCTGCATAGATAATCTGTGAATGAACTGAATTGCATGCGCGATGTCTGAACAGCTTGGTTTAAAACGGCATTTAGCTTCCTTCTGACTGTGGGTATCTCGCGACCCTATTTGATGTGTGCCCTGTGAAGGACGAAATTTCTGCCATAAATTTTTCTCTTACTAAGTTGTTCAATAGTTGTAGCACTTACAATTATTTTCATTACAGGAAAACGTTTTGTGGTGTTTTGATATACTGTAGGGTAAAATTATAACATATGATTATTAAAATATACGGAATCGAGTTAGCTACTTACACTTTGATTTCCTAGAATAGTTCCGAATATTCCTGCGAGAAGAAGAAACGATGGACGTTCTTCCGGTTGTGCTGCCCAACATTTTAGCATTACATTGTATCTAAAATTAAAAAGATGTTTTAAATTAAAATCTGAATTGTCGTTTTAAAGGCATCCTTCCTTATCAAATAGTTCTACGGTCAACAAAGCTAGTAATTACAGGATTGTGTGAGAATTACATCAACGCAAACTGTACTAAATGTAAGTTTCAGCAGTGCAACTAAAGAACTTTAGTGAATGATGCACTATTAAACACTTGTTCGAATTTCTGTGTAGGTGTCAAATGTCAATTTCAGCGTTCAACGCCCCACCCAGACAAAAAAAGGTTTGCTTGACAAATTTCAATCGCTCTCGTGCACGACGAAAATTTTTAATGAGGTTTTCCTTGACGACGAACCTTGTTAAAAAGCTAGTCATTCTTGTCGCTTTTCTGCAAAGTAACTTGCGCAAGTGTACGATCGTCCGAAAAAACTTGTTCGTCGTACCCAAGGGGAAGCGAACTACGTCAAAACAAATTTTTCAAGGGAAATCGCTCATCTTTGTGGGGTTACAAATGCAATGTTCTCACTTTAAAATTTCGTAAATACTTTATAAACAAAGTTTTGATAAGCAAGTCTGTGAAGTCTGCAAGAAATGATTGTTGAACAAATAAACGATCCACCCAAATTATATTTTACAGATTCCTTATTTAATTACTGGGAATTTCTGCTATCATCCTTCAACAAATTGTCAAAATATTAGAAATGTTGTCACTATGAGCCACTGAGAAATACGAAAACACTTACAAATCGTTGCTAACGTGGTCCGGTTTCTCCATTCTCCAACCCTTTTTTAGTTTCTGCAATATTCCTCGAGGCCCCAGGCTCGGGTAAGGCGATCCTCCTTTATTGAATTTTGGCAATTCGTAATTCTAGTTTTAGTGGCATTATGTATGTAAACATCTTCTACTGTAATATACGCACCGCGTAAAGGACAATGAACAGTATTAGGTATCTTACCGATCGTCACAATTTCATAAAGGACGATTCCATAACTCCACCTAAATAGATGGTATGTAGCATTAGCGCGGCAATACACTATTGCTGCAGATTGCAGAAGTACATTTCCGTAACATTCTGTGACACGCATGTGATAAATATTTAAAAAAACTACATCTTACACGTCACTCATTGTCGTGTACTTATCATAAAGTATCGCCTCAATAGCCGTCCATTTGAAAGGAATTCTACCCTGAAATTAAGTACAATGAAAAAGAGTTAGCTTAGAAAATCTTTTTAAGGCCTCGTTTACACTATACCAGACTGCTGTCGGAGCAGTTCAAATTTTGCAGCTATCGATGCTCTGTAAAGATTTTTTGATGGTAATGACACAAAGAAATATGCAAAATCTTTCAGCCTAGTTGACATTTGCAGGTGATTATTTCTCCTTAGCAGGAAACGAAGATGTCATGACGAGTGAATCCGGTATGGTGTAAACACGGTCTAAGGAAACGTGAACGCACTTGCTTGTTTTTGGAACATGAATAATAGTATACAAGTGAAGGTGGCAATGTGTCCCAGTTGTGTTATGCTTGTTCTTTGCTTTGGCATTGATCCTTTAGATCAACTGATTTGCCATCATTTAGTTGGCTGGAAGGAAAAACAGGCCTGTAGAACGGGTGACAGTGTTCGTATAATGGCCCCAAATGAACAATAATTAAAATATATAGTCAAATTTTATACGTTTGAGTATGTGCCATTTTGTACAGTTTAATAAGTCAATTCAGTGGCGACTGGCGATGTCTTGAGAAAGCCTGATTCTCATATGTCGCCGACAGTCAGCGACGTTCATTGTCCTTGATCGCTCATGCCTAAAATCCTTTGTCTACTTTTCTCCTTCAGTGATGAAGAACAATAGTCGCAAGAGTATCGCCGACCATTAGCGACATGAGAACCAGGCTTAAGGCCTGGTTCTCATATACCGCCGATGCCGGCGGCCTTCTTTGTGTTTGATCATTGGAGAAGAAACTAAATAAAAGAGTTCAAGCTTCAGCGACAAAGGACAATGAACGTCGCCGGTGATCGGCGGCATATGAGAACCAGGCTTAAGGCCCGTTTCAAACGTTGCGCTACTGCCGCGCCGAATGCATTGAAAACAACTGTAATCTGCTGAAACTCCTCATTATGGGTTGTTTTTAATGCATTCGACACGACAGTAGTGCGACATTCTGGTCAAAATTTTGTACGCATGAAGTCCTAGTATACAAAGAAAGTTGTATGTATGAAATCACTGTTCACTACTTGAGGTTCAGATGTCTTTCCTTACCCTATTTCGTATTCTGTAATAATTTGTAGATTTTACATCTCTAGCCATTCCGAAATCTGTGATCTTGCAGTTGATGTTTTCATCGACGAGAACGTTCCTTGCAGCCAAATCCCGATGAATTATCTAAGTAAAAGGACGCAGTGACAATGATGTTTTAGTCTGCTGTATTTTAGAATTATTCCTGACAAAACACGACTAAGGCCTGTTTTCCAACAGGCGGAATTTTTCGAGCGAAAAATAAATCTAGCAAACGTGATTGGCGAGCAAAATATTTCCCCGCGAAAGAGTCCCAAGGAAGCCAATCATGTTGCTAGATTTATTTTTCGCTCTAACAAATTCGCGTAGTAAGGCGGATTTCCATTCCGTGCAAAATGTCGCGCGATCGGCATTTTGCGATCGCTTTCTTTTGAAATGTGTGCTATGAACCAGATCCAATGATACATGCGTTCCACTTGAGAACTGATAATTCAAAAGAAAGCGATCGCAAAATGTTGATCGCGCAGCATTTTACACTAAATGGAAATCCACGTTTAACAGGACTTAACATCATGATTGTACACAATGTGCACTATAAGCGCCGTAAAAATACCATAAAACATATTTCGCGGGAATTCCAATAACAAAACAAGAAATGCATCCGTTTGGCAACTTCTACGCAAGAATAAATCGTTCTTATTATGCAACTATATTATAACTTGTCTGAATAACAGTGGAACCGAGTCCAAATATACAGCGATATTCCAAGATTTAGTTATTTGCTCAGTGGAGAACCGTTTTGACCAATTTGATGAGTGACTGGAGTGACCCGTTGGCCAATCAATTTTGTTGAACAAACAATGATTTCAGGCGTGCTTGAATAAAATGTCTTGATGTTTTTGAAAGTACTTTTTATCACTGAAAATTCTCTTTGACATGAGAAATTCTTTCAAAACAAAAAACCCCGGAGTAGTTGACTAATAATTCCCTTGTTAGACATTTTGGCATATAAGTATCGCTGCATGTTTATTTTTACTACTTGTTTGTATTTTGACGATCCCTACTGGCCATTCAAAATGTGGTAGAACTCATAAAAATATGCAGTGATACTGAACGCCAAAACATGAAGTAAAATATAAAATCTGCTACAATGCTTATTAATTTCTTCAATGCGGGTTTTCGAAGTTGCTAAATAGCAGAGTGTATACAGTGCAGATATTTTGGCAAACGAAAAACCATTAGCTTCAACGTCTACGAAAGTGTTTCGCTCACAAAACGTGCTATAAATTGTGTTTGTCATGTCCATTATCTTCAACAGCTAACTACTGCACGTGCGGTTAATTCGCAATATGGCCATAACATTGGTGAAAATATGAATAATTTTTTAACTGAAATATTGATGCGGTTCCAAAGAACTAATACGGAAACCTTGTTTTGGGCTAAGTGTGCCATTCCACAGGCGATGTCTTTAGCCATGATAAGTAACTCTTCTTGCGTAAGACTTGTGCCACTATATGCTGTCACCCCATGGTATACAGAGTCTTGAATCCCTCGACATTTTCTCAGAAAGCCAAGTAAATCACCATGAACAATATATTCAGTTACAACCCAGATAGGTTCTAAAAAATATAACAAAAAAGTTTCTATGCGATCCCAAGTTAAAAACGATAAAATGTTTTACAGTCGCAACCATCAAAATTTTTCATGTATTTTTCATATCCATGCATGTACGCTCATCATGCAAGTATTTAAAATAAAGTATTTTTATGGACTGCGATTCGACTTTATTCTCACATGATCGGAAATCAATGTAAAGCAACAGTTTAGATTAAGCACATAATTTGGATTAAAACAGTGGACAGGAATAAAACTTCATTCCAGCTTTGTTGGAATTCTTTCGTATTAAATTTTACAGGAATACACCGACACTTCTTTTTGGGCCAGGAACTGGTCTCCAATCGCTGCTAATGTTGTTGTTGTTGTTGCTGTTGTTGTTGTTGTTGTTGTTGTTGTTGTTGTTCTTGTTGTTCTTGTTGTTCTTGTTGTTGTTCTTGTTCTTGTTCTTGTTCTTGTTCTTGTTAGGGAGCGACGCTCTTTGAGAGAAGCCTAAAGCTTTCTCATTTCTAGTCCAATCGTCGTGAAATTTGACTCAGTGATGTAAAATGACATTACTCATCGACTAACAGAGTTTAGTTTTTGATTTTCGATTCAGGAAAAAAACTACAACCAAATCTTCGGTGTAATTGTACAATAATTACCATGCATCATTAATATTCACAGCAAATGCAAGCCGTATGAAATAAGCTGTTGCGACGCTGATACGAAAAACAAAAGACACTATACACTTCCTACTTATGAGCTGTTAATGAGAGTTTCTAGACAAAGCCGTGAATTCAACACAGTAGGTTTTACATGAATAGTTAATTTTAATTCGAAAGGGTCGCAGTTTCATACACACTGTGTAGACGCATAGTATGTGTAGAAGCGCAGTTCCTGGTCCATTACATAGTACGCTCATACTGTTAATTCTATTGCCTTTAAGCAAAGCTGATTTACATAAAGTAACGATGAAACTTTACAAGGCTACATTAAAAAAATCGGGAAAATTGACAATATCCTAGGTAAAAAGTCATTCACCTGATTGAAGCACATATCCCAAAAGTTGCACAACGTTTTTGTGGGCATCCAATCTTCTCATCAAGTTACATTCTGCGATTAAATCCTTTCGATCCTCGTTTGACGCAAACTCTATTTAGAAAATACAGTATCCATTGCGAAATCTTCAATGTACTAGTCTGGTAAATAATGGTATTGAAACCTTCATAGCAGTGACGCGAATCGATCGTTGATTGTTTGATTTTGAAAACTTTGCTAATTCTACTGACCTCTCAGCATTTTAACGGCAACTGTACACAGCGAGTTCTTATGGCACATGGTCGCCCTGGCAACAAGGCCAAAGGCTCCTTGCCCGACTATTGTCATGTTCTGAATTACTTCTCTCTCTAATTCGTAATTTTTTCCTTCAGGAAGAATGAGAGAATGTGGATCCTGTCCAATGAGGGGAGTGAAAGTTGACGGTGAAACTTGGTAAGCTTTTGGCAGTTCAGGTTGCCTGATACCAAAAGTGACCGAAGAAGGTAGCTGTTGTTCACTGGAGCTGTAATGTTCAAGTGAGTCTCTGTAAGAAAAGCCGCTCATAGTTGAAACACTAAACTGGCCATCAAAGTCTTCGTTATTACTCGTTCCATTTGTCGATCTGGGACTCATCAAATCTCTTTCTTCAGACTAAATCAAATTATAGGAATCAGTATCATCCTCCTATGACCATAAGATATTTGTGAGCGTGGTTGCTGTTTTTTCCTGATCGGTACCCAAGCATCATGATTGCATGGGGGAAAAAAGAGCTTGGACATTGGAATTGTGCAACCAAAAACGATATCGGATTTCTGAACTGACTAACTGTAAATCTCTTCGTTGGCATCTTTGATATTTCTCTCCCCAGAAATGGATTTAACTTGCTCACATAATTTGCCCCCATAACAGTTTGTTGCTACTGCTTATATGCAAAACAGAAGCTTGATCTTTGTAAGAAAAAGGCCTTGAATTCGCGTTGTAGGTATAGTATTATTCCTTCCTACGCCGTCCTAGCTATATGATAATCCATACCTGCGCACTTGCCGTACATCTTCTGTTTTTGTCCCTTTTCCTATACAACGCAAATTATAACGCAATTAAATACAAACAAAATTTCAACTTCAGTTAGCAGACAAAACACTTGAAGAGAGGTCTGCCGAAATGCATAGTGTTTCAAGTTATTAAGCTTTTTCTAATGTCTTAAAACTCTTAATCCTACTGAGTTCTGACTAGAGAATCAAACCATTCACCATGTTCCTGCTATATTTAAGTTTGTTGCCACACGAAAACTCACTGTTTTGCGACTAACTTGAGTCTTAAAAAGTTCTTACAGCATAAATATTTGATAAGGCAGAGCCAAGTACGTGACAATATCATATTAAAGTCTAATCCAAAACGCGAAGCCATAAAATTTTTCACATGTACACTATAACTACTTTTTCTCACCTTTTTTTTCGCCCTGTAAAAATTAAATTGGACAAAAATTCAGTCAAACAAAGCAATTTTTCAGTTAAAAGCAAAGAAAATTTATTTGACGCTAGATTTGACATGACTTTTCCCGGTTTCTGAAGAACAACACAAAAGAGTCATTTTCAACTGATATTTTAAAGAATTACCTGAAGTTTCAGGCAATTATTTACATGAGTTCAAATAGGACGACGAGAAAACGTTGAAGTCAAGGAAACTTTTGAATCGTAATAAGCTAGTAAGCTAGAAGCTATGACTTTTTTAACACATGCAACATGTACTCACGTCGTCGTAGTTTGTAAACTGCAATCGTCACTAAAAGCAAAGCAATCGGTGCCATTCCAGCGAGTATGCATATCATTATAACAACCGCAATACCATATTCTTCATGCGTATCTGTCAAAAATGTGCTTATTAATTCAGAGATTTGGAGCAACTTGTATCATTTTTATACCGTTTCTATCATTAAACGTCTTTCTCGATAAGCGCTTTCTATGGTCGTTGGTTTTCTAAATAAGCGCTCCCTCCGTTTAGCGCTCGTTTCCAAAACGAATTCAAATAAACACGCAATTTCGAGAAAGACCTTTTCCTTTCAAAATAGAAAGCCTTTGCTCATGTTCTTTGCTTCGATAGATAGTCTCTCATGTGTTATTTCCATCAGAAGATCTCTTGCGTTTTCTTGAAGACTATCTTTCTTATTTTAGATATGGCAATGTACATTTTTGGAATAAGCGCTTTCCTCGTCCTTTTAGGTGCTTGGTTTAAAAGCGCCCAGGGCGCTTGATGAGGAAAATATGCTACGTGTATCTGAATTCCTAAATTTACCTTTTTCAATGCTTGTTTTTGATATGGCTACGCTATGTCTGAGCGTCGATGATTGAAACGTTCTTGGTACTTTTGGTTGTGCCATTTTTGTTTGATATGGGTGCGGAACGTAAAGAGAGGACAATTGCTCTACAGAGAATAAAGAAGTTTTGAAACCGGAAAATATTTTCACAATGTAGCCTTGTAACAGACAAGTGTAAAGAACATTTGAATTTCGAGGAGAAGGTTCAAAACATATCAAGACACGATCGACTTAAGAAACAACATCTCAGACAGAGCACTCATGAAGCAGCGTCGGAGGGCCATACTTTCGGTCCTTTTCACAACTGCTGAACGCATCTTAATGAAACAAATGTATACCGCTATTTAAATGCTTGTGCGTACTCTTTTTTTCAATGTCGCTCGTCCCACTTGAGGGTGTGATGACAACTATGAAGAAAAAATAAAAAAAGACGTGTCACAAGTGTGCAATATATACTATAATAAAGCCCTCTTAAATCGGTTTGCAACTATTGAATGCATGAAAGAATGAGTAGATTTCAGTTTTACAAGGATATCATTAATTATATACTAATCAAAGTACTTCATGCGTTTTCATTGGTCGACAGCGTGATCTATGTTGCTGAGCAAACACAAGGTGACGCAGGGCGCTGGTTGACGCTAGCCTACGGGATTTTGTTCAAAATAAATTTCCTGCAATTTTTTCGTAGAATAAAACCTTTTTCACTTTACTTTATTATTTTTCCTGCAATTTTTTCGTAGAATAAAACCTTTTTCACTTTACTTTATTATTTTTTATCATATAACGCAAGTAGATTACATTTAGCCTTTGTCTGTTCAAAAACATACACAAAACGGCTAAATGCCATCTATTGTTAAATAGTGCATGCTACTAACATTGATTATCCCGTTCTGTATGAACACCAGCAGTGCTATTAGCGCCGTGTGATTTTATTTTGGACGACGAAATCATCACAGTTCTTGATGTTTTAATATTTTTACCATTGTTACTCGTCCAACTTGAGGGTTTTAAGATAACTATGAAAGGAAAATCGAATAATACGTGTCACATGTGGAGAATATGTTTTATGATAAAGCCCTCTTGATAAATATTGAACACATGAACGCATGACAAATTCATTTGCGATTACAAGGTAAAAAAGACGCAACAATATCAATATCAGCAAAACTAAAATTGTTAAGACACTTTAACAGGAGATACGGTTCTTTTGCATGTTCAAGTTATCTTTAAAAAGCTTGCACGTAAATACATTACAGTAGGCAGTACTCCTGTTTTGGGTTGAAGACTTGAAGTATGTTCCAGTAATCAACTGTTGTTGCTGTGAATACTTTGCCGCCCTCCGTTGCACAGGAGTTTATGGGAAGCACAGACGTTTTATGGTCATTCTGTGTATTTCGCTATGATGGCATGTATCTCCCCGTGTACGCTATAATATGCTTAGCAACTTTATTATCTCAGTTTCGATGTACAACTTCAGCCAGACTTATACACTTAAGTTAAATGTATAGTGTATCAAGCGTATAGTGTACCACCTTAGTGTTTGACTCTTGCTAACGCCAGACGATTTACTCCACCGTTAATGGAAGGATATAGAGCTAAAAATTTCATGCTCATTAGCTTTCTGTGCAGTAAAACCAAGATTATAGCCTTGGTTTTACTTTTTCACATAGTTTATTCTTATACCTTTTTCGCGAACTATCACTCTAATCCTGTCTCGAAGATCATCACGTCCTTGTCTTCTTATTACTAATCTGTACACTCCTGCGTCGTCCATCGAGACTTTTTTTATTGAAAATATTATAGTACCATGTTTTTGTTTCCATGTTACTTGATGACGCTTAGGAGTGCCGGCCTCATAATAAGCGCTCTTTCCTGTTACGTCCATTCCGAACAGACGCTTTTCTCGCTTTTGTAGGCGATAAAAAATGATTCCTGTTATTGCGCCACTCTCTGGATTACAGTAGATCCATTGAAGACTAGCAGCCGTTCCATCTTGTACGTCGAAGTTCTCAGGTGGTTTCTTTACAATCCTTTGCTTTCCGGTACATTTATCTGGTTGCAATTTCAGCAGTTAGCAAAAGGTTAATAATTTAGTAAACTATATTAAAGGTTGCACTATATGAACAAAGTGAATATAGTTTTAAAAGTTGCCACTTTTGAACAAAACTGAATAATTTTTCAATGCGTAGTACAAGAATATACAAATTTGCAAACTTTACTGGACCCAAATGCCGCATTTTAACACTTCGCAGCCAGACTTTCCCCATTATAAGGTGCTCTTTTTCACTGTAGCGATGAAATTTCCTTCTTATCAAGATCTAAATTTAGTCTATAGTTGCAATCGCAAGGGCCGCGCATAGTTTTTCGGATTGGGATCGGTAGCTCGCGCATAGCGCGAGCGGAGCGCCGTAGGTGCGATCATGCTTGGGGTTGGGGGCATGTTCCCTCGGAAAATTTTGACATGTAGACCCTCTAAAATCGCCGGAAATGCTTCCAATTTTTGTTCATCACCGGTGAACGAGTGGACTCGAGGGACAGTTTGGTTTGGAGAATCACAATTTATAGCATTAATGTTATGTTTAGACCCAATGTACCTTTTTTGAAATTTATCTTTCAATTGCTGATCACAGACGTCCCATATACGGGGGAACAGTAATCGAAGTACGGCTGAATCATTGCTTGATAAATTGTTTGAAGGGTGCTTATAGGAACAAAGGGTTTAATACTGTGGTAATTCCTGTACCAGCTCCTACCCTTTTACGAATCACCTGGATATGTAAATTCTATCAAAGTTTTTCATCAAGCTCAAGACCAAGGCAAGGTAGAAGGCACAGTGGCGCAATTGCTATAGGACTTGCGCCTGTCACCACTGAGGTTGCGTTTTCGATTCTCTTCTCGGACTTAACTTTCTCATTTCTCATTTAAAAAGAGTCTTTCAACTACTCTGCCGAAAGTCGTAGGTTTTCCGGGTAATTCCGGTTTTCTCCTACAGGGAATGTTGACAGGGAGGGCTAGGATAAACAGATTACAAACCTAATATCACAACTGCTGTAAAGATAAATAGTTTAAGGTTAAATATGCACATAAGACGTAGGAAACTCCACATAATTGCACAGAATTGTGCAGGGAAACTGATTAAATATTATACACAGTACCTTTTTCACAATTTTATCCAAGTTTGAGTAAAAGTTGTTCGAATCTTCGAAATATTGCAGAAAAAAATACCGTATTTTCTAAAATTTTGGAAAATTTTGTAGGGCGGCTAAAGCCCTCCAGCTGCCCCTGCTGCATGCGCGGTCCCTGAATCACCCGGCGTTGTTGGAGCTACACGGGCCAGTTGTACGAAACGTGTCTGGCTTAAACGGTGGATAAATACAAATAGAAATCATAGTTACGTATTCCTTGAACGATGAAATTGAATGTTTTTTAACTGAAAACAATAATTATGTATTTACGCATAGTTGAAAGTTTTTGAAGATGTGAGTCTGTGTGTGTTTTAATTCTGATTTAAGCTAAACGGCCTTCGTAAAACCCACGCCAGGGCGTGCTCAATATCCACGCTCCGCTCGCGCTATCAAAGCTGTTGCAATGGAAAGTACCCTTCAGATTATAGGTTCATGCGGTAGAATAAGACGAATCGCAGACATAAAGTAGCTGGCAAAAGATTGTTTGACTACACTGTATAACGACAACTACAAGTCATACCCAGACGAACTCTTGGCTAGAGAACAGGCTAAAAGAATATTCTTGAGCAAGGACATTATAGTAAATGAAAAATCAAAGCAAAAGAGTAAAACATATAAGAAGCCAGCACGGATGACCTTTAAGTCAACTCTTTTTGTTATAGTTCTCAGAAGCCAAATTAATCTCATATTAATACATTTATAACTCGGAAGCAGTTGAATTGAATTGGACGGAATATTTCGTTCTAATTCTATTTAATTTAACATTTAATTTATACATTTGTTCACACATTTTGATTTCTTTACTTTAAGGTCTTTACTGTAACCTTGTGAAATTGATCAATAATGAATAAAGTTCAAACTTTAAAAAAAAATGCATGCTTACTCAATATACCGTGCAACAGAGATTTCAACTGACAAGATCCCATAAGTTTTTTCGTAAATTTCTCGGGCCGATAGGACACGGCCGCTCATATGCATGTTGTAAACAGCACTTAATAAACAGTACTATTATACACCAATAGTCAAAATCCCATTTTCTAGTGTTTCATTGATCGAAAGCGTATCACGTGAGAAAAACCAAATTAGGCTGTTTCCCTCGAAAAAACGCGAGGAGGAAATAATACTTTTTCGATATTTTTTTAGCATTTTTATTTTCGTATTTTCAACTATTCATAAAAAGCGAAAATGGAATGGTTTGAGAGCAAACTGACGTTAATATAGTGTTCCTTACTTTGTTTCTTCGACTATTGGTATATAATAAAATACTTATTTACTGGGCCCTCGGGAAAGCAGTATGATTGTGGCCCCTCGACCGCCGTACGTTGTCGCTCTCGGCTTCGCCTCGGACAAGTCGACGGCGGTCTCAGGGGCACAAAACACACTTTTTCCCTCGTGCCCAGTAAATAAGTGATAATTAATGTGAGGTCTAAAATATTGTCATTCGAGTATGCACCAATGTGGTATGTACTTTTGCATTCGGAACATGTTAACAAGCACTTGACCGTTTTAACACGTACACAATTATTTTGCAGTGTTAGCTATTATTTTTCATTGTAAGTTGAAATGAAAAGCTCTTGCGGTAACGCCTTATTCTTTGTAATAATAATAGTGACAACAACAATAACTTTTGCTTTGTGAATTGTTTCGATTTAGAATAAAGCTCACACTAATGTTTGGTTAATTCCCGGAAATCGCCGTACGTCACATTACCACTATTGTGACCACTATTACAATAATTTAATTAGAGACCTTTAGCATCCCCGTTACGGCAAACCGCTAACCGCAAACGGCAAACTTTAAATTGCATTTCATAGTTGGTTTAAACTCATAACTCATCTAAGTAGTTAAGTCAAGTTTTAGTTTGATGCAACGACGTATTTTATCTTCGAAAACCTATAGAAATCACCTTGCCAATATGATTTGAAGTTTGCCGCTTGCGGTTATCGGTTTTCCGTGAACGCCAAGCTAAAGGTCTCTATTGTCATTTTTGCTTTTCTGTCATGCAACAGCGCTTGTTTCATATTATTAAATCTACGAAAGTTCAACAAAACATGCAGTCATGAAAAGTTTGGTTTTATAAGAAATGAGAGAATTAGAGACACGATTAAAATATATAAATGAATTTTACGGCGTGCGGCGATGGGTGATCTGAACGTTCGTAGCATTTGAATACCATTTCTAAGACCTGAATGCTAGTTTCGATAAGTACAACACAAACAGCAATGATCGCCCCATAGTAAAAGCGAGAACGAAATGCATTGTGTACAAGTCTTAGTTTAAAAAATTTATATGTACAGCGTGCTCAGCGCTGTACATACATGTGCTCAGCTTCGCTTCATCGAATGTGGCGTAAGCTGTTTATGTTCTGTTTGCAATACTTTCTACCATTTTAATAAGGACTTCAATTTGTTATTGAACAAATAACGGTGTACATTTACGAAGGCAAAGAGCGTACAATACCTACCTGCGTAGAGTGTATTTCTAACCAGTAAAGTAAGAACCAATATTACTTCATATTTCATTTTGCTGTTGATCGTGAGTTTCATCGCGGCAACTGAACTGCGTTCAGTAAGTAGTACAGTTCACATCATCACTAGTTGCCAGCGCTAGAGTGCATTTGAAATTTTGAAAGCAAAATCAGTTTTTGGACTACAATTTCTGTGCATTGTGTAGTATTCATCCATGCGTACAGAGAAAATGATAACTACTTCCTAGAATGCAGCTTCTTGGAACTATTTGTGAATGACACTGAAATTGGAGTAAGGACTCATGTTCAGTAATAAAATTTTCTTCAAAATACTGTCTTGAAACTAGCTTGTAAAAACGTTAAAACGTTCATAACATATAAAAAGACGTTCCGATCCAAGTACTTCCTATTACTAAATTTGTTTTGGTCATAGACGATATTTTTCACTGAACACTACAAGATTTTTAAATTTATTTTTGATTACTGCCTCAACCACTACCAATGCAAACTTTTACAACCTGTTTAACAGTGAATACAACAAGGCTAAATTTCAATAAAGCCATGGAAAAGAATAGCGCTTATAATAAGTACGTCACTGGACCACGTGAACGTTGAAGAACAAAGTAGCTTTGCTAAGGTAGTTAGATATGCATTAGGTTTAGAAAAGGAATATACAGATATATCATAGAAATCTACACGATAGAACGGGTTTATATGAGAACATTACAGCGCTCTTTTTTGAGGTCGCATTATTTCGCGAGTTAAAAAAACTCACTCAGGACCGCATACTACGATGAAATTGTACTCAAGACTCAAAAACTGCTTTTTGTAGATAAATGATGGTGGCTACATAAAGGGGTAGGCGTAAAGATGAAAAAAAAGGAAGCAAACTTAGACAGGTACGTCTTTCATTGTTCTTTTATCTCCAAAAACTCCCAAAACTCCAAATTATGGGGCAATTCGTAAACTGGGTTAGCCTGATGTAAGGTGAGAGAACCGCAGCTCATTCTTTGGCTCTCGAACATTTGGCAGGAATTCAACACTTAAAACCGAAAGGAAGAAAGCGAAAGCTAAAGTCATACATTTAATGTTTTGAACGACATGGGTGCAAGGTCACCAACAATTCCGTTTTACCCTTTCAAAAGTGAAGTTACTAAAGGAATACCAAATGGTTTTCCCTGCAGGATAGGGTAGTGCAAGCGGGGTATTGCAAGACTTACATGCAGAAAGCGGAAAAATACACGAGCCGCAGTGTTTTTTAGCTACGCTTGTTACGCTTGTTACACTTTACGAGTGTTTTTTTACGCTTCCCGGCGAAAGTCGAACAACACCCCAAATGCATGGATGATGTTATCTTGCTCGGAAAATCATTTGTTAATTGTTTTACATAACTCAGTCATTATTTAATTAAAAATAAGTCTTTGCAGCATTGCAGGTAATCTTTTATTACCAAAAGATGGTGGTGATAGTATGTGCGATGCATCATATCTCTGGAATTTCATTCGAATTGAAATGAGAAAGTGCAACTCCCTTGGTTCTTTTCTAAAGAAAATCAATTTTCATAGTGACAATTAAATGCACAAAAACTAATATGCATGATAACTAAATATAATTGTTTTGTTCTGACTCATGCATCTGGCTGTTGTCAACTTGTTGTCCTGTTAACACGCGCGTTGTAAATCATTCGGATTTAAAACTGGACTCCGTTTTCTTTTTATGAAGTGGTGTAGTAAAGTAAAAAGATTGTGACGTTTATCGGTGCACTAGCCTCCTATATCTATCACCTGCTTCTTTTTTGCCTCACTTCTTTGGCCTTGATCTGCGTTAGTGACTTATATTCGCTTTGAAGGGTGTGCGAACCTTCCAACCGAAGACAATTAGGCTTCTATAAGACACTGTTTTAACAGCTGGCCGAGGAAGATACACACGTGATAATTTTCATAAATTATTGAAAGCATTTGCAATATATTGCTAGCTGTGGTGCTGTCTTTTGCTTAACTTTTTTTTGTCGCCTTTTCCATTTGGTTCGATCGTAAAGCATAATCCGAAGCAGAGTTTTTAATGACAAGCTAGAGTTTGAACGCAGACTGCAGATATGATCAAAATTATAACCATTATGACACATGGTTTTGATTGCATTGACTTGATTTGATTGAAGTTGGGACCATTTGGAAAAAGGTTTGGCAACTATTTAATCCCGCTCTTTATTGCCGTCAATGGCCTACTTTGTTCTGGAACATGTCTTTTCTATTTTTGTTACAGCTTCCACGACATTCAAACCTGTCGTCTACTCGAAAGAAATACGCCCGACAAGCATACAAATTTAACTACGGTGAAAAGCATGCGCTTGAAGCCACGATACAACTCTGTTTTTAAAAGGAGTTGGAGAAATACATTGTGAACTTTCTGCACAATGCGAATAAAATGTGTTCATTTAACCGACGACGTCTTCCTATAACTGATGCCGTGGAAAATGTTTTATTACGTCTAAATTATTTTTATCATTGGAACACAACAGAACATGACTTTAAATAAAAACTTTTATTTTATATAATACAAAAACACTAAACATTTTACTACGGTTTTCGATTGAGCTTGGACGCGCGTGATTTGAACGCCTATGATTCACGCATGAAACGTGCACGTTTCTATGCGGAAGCTGTGACGTTTCTAAGGAAAACCTTTGGCGTTCAATTATAACAGTTTGCTATGAAACGATCAGCATCGAAGCAACAGACGTGTTCGAACTGTACAAAATTTCACTGGTATACCCTGTTCCCCTCTCTCTGAATCATGTTGTGAATAATTGACATTCTAAAATCTTAGTATGTGCACCAGAGTGCTTAATTCCACATCGTTACTTGTTTCAAAACGATCTTAGCGCCTAAAGTTTTACCTTAGAAACGTTCCAACTTCCGCTTAGCAACGTGCATGTTTCACGCGTGAATCATACGCCTTCGAATCACGCGCGTCCAAGCTCAATCGAAAACCGTAGTATATTACACACAAAAATCAAAAGTTATATTTTAATCAATGCCGCAAGTTAAACAGAACGTATCGCCAAACTCAACTTGGCACGAAGCATACTGGAAGCTTCCGGTCGGTTCGTGATAAGCCTATGCACCGCTTATTTCTGTCATGGCTGAATTGCATTAAACAAAGTCATAACAGTTCAGATTGTTCGTTGTCCTGGCCCTTCTGAAGCAAGCAAGTCATTGCTAAGCTACAGGCTGCAGGTTTCATTTTTGACAATGGTTACTTGAAGGGCTGTAAAAAATCACAATGGCAAGGGTTGTGTTACTACAGCTGCAAGACGTCAGCTTATGTTGAGCTTGCAGCTTGGCCATTTTCTTTGCTCGAAAGTTTGTGTACTTACTACATATTTACAGTACAGTTCAGGTGAGCAGTAGAAATAAACATTGAATTTACTTCTAAGAACAATCTCCAACGAGCAAATATCGCGAATTGTCTACTTCTCGAAAACTTTTGGCAAGTGACTTGGCCTCTTGATGACGCACATATTGAGCAAGCTGTGCGCGCGCCTTTTTATTAAGCACCCGATACATTATGGTATGAAGCTTATTCTTTCACTCACAGGAAAATATACTACATAAAGAAAATTTCCCTCGCCCCTTTGCTCATCGCTTTTACATTAGTTGTTATGAAGCAGGTAGTCTTTTTCAAGTGTTTTGACGAAACAGGTAGAAAGAAACTTAAAAATAAGCAACAAGTTTAAACTCTCTATTAGAATGCAGCAAATCGTGTAACTATAAATTATATAATAATTATGTTGTACAACGAAATGGGAATCAAGACAATATTAACTCGTTTTGTAATACATACTCAAAAATTGTTTTACTTTACTATGAAAAGATACCGTGTTTTATCACTTGTAGGTTAAAATCAAATGTCTAACTTCTAGGAGGCATTTCAGCAATTATAATATGTATTTGGGTACCTAAGCAATTTTTCAAACTCGTAAAGGTCGACGTGTGCTAATGAATATATTGATGAATCACTCTGAATAAAAAAATGGTAAGATTTTCATGGAATACAAATATGTTATATACCGATTAGTACCCGAGTGTGAGGTCTATAGTGGAAAAATATCAGACCGCCTTCTTGACAGTACGGTCCGATCGAAGGGAGGTCCGAATATAAAAGACCAACGTCTGATATTTTTTCAGTACGGATCGAACTAACGAGGTTATTAAGGGATTTATTTCATGGCAAAAAGATACCCCACATATAGCACACACAAGTAAATAACTATATACTTCTGCCTAACTATGCAGACAGCAGGTTTGGAAAGAATTTATTCATAAAAGGTTTGAGTGTGAAGTATAGAACTTTTTTGGAAAATATAATTTACTCACGTCCAGAGTTATAAAAAAACTGAACTTATTCTTGAAGTATAGTTTACAAATACATAACAAAGAAGCCACTGGGTCATGTTTTTTGAAAAATTATCAAATTAGACTGTTGCTACGATAACTGTCTATTACTTCCAAAGTTATTGAATGCCGAACAGCCAATCAGCGCACGCCAATCCTGCACGGGTTACCGTGCCATATAATAAATCGATTTACTATATGATGATATCACTTCCAGTAAAGTAACGCATTTTAATGGGCTGGAGGCTTTCCCAGCGGTCAGCCGTCCATCATTTTCCGAAATACAAACACCAAACAATAATTAAAACTATGAAAAAGAAACAGCAAAAGATAATTTTTGATGGTGCGAAAGGTGAAACAAAACAACTTTAGCGATCAACAAAGACCAATGGCCAAAGAAAACACACATTCTAAAACATATTAAAATATTCTATTTTTCTGTTCACTCGCATGCCCGTGCAGGTAGGATCTACCCATGCTTTAATATGCATTTGTTTATTTTACTACAAGTACAAGTAGAAACTGCCATATAATAAGCCGGTTACAGACGAGCAAGTTTTTCTATGACAAGTTTTACTTCACAAGTTTACTTCACAAGTTATACTTTCTCTCATAGGTCAATATGTGTTAAAAAAATTATTTGTTCTCAGCCTGGTGATATCTATTTAAACCTCTTGCACTCATAGCAGTTTAAAACTTGACGATTGTCTACGAGCTAATAGGGTAAATTAAGACTTGTAAATTTTTTGACTAATTTTTGGGAGCAGTCATGATTTGCGCAAAAAGCAAATTTCATGCAGTGAATAATTATTATAAAACATGAAAAAAGAAAGTTTGTGTACTTACATATCTGCAGTATAATTTATATGAGCAGCATAAATAAATATTAAATCACTTTTAAGAACAATTTCCAACAAGCAAATATCGCGAATTGTCAACTTCACGAACACTTTCGACAAGCGACTGGGCCTCTTGATGACGCACATAATGGGGCAAGCTGTGCGCGCGCCTTTTTATTAAGCGTGCGATGCATTATGGTATGAAGCTTATTCTTTTGCTCCCACGAAAATATACTACATAAACAAAATTTTCCTCGCCCTTCAGCTCACATTTTTTTACATTGTCATGAAGCAGACATTCTTTTTACAGTATTTTGACGAAAACAGGTAGAAAGAAACTTAAAAATAAGCAACAAGTTTAAAGTCTCTGTAGCATGTTCAAGTCAGAGTGAAGGCGAAGCGCTTTTCGAAGCACGTGGATGCTGATCCCCAACTCCTATTTACACGTATACATGGAAATCGGAAGAGATAGCAACTTGTGAAGTCAGAGTGCCTGACACGAGATCTACGCTTGTCTCCTAGCAAATGCGTACACACGAGTGGCCCACCAATGTCATGTTCTGGGATCGCTTGTTCGAAAGTTGGAAGGCTACAAAAGTATCATTGTTCAGTGGATAGCGCTATCCACCTTTGAAATAGTGATGTTTTGTAAGATTCGTAGTATTTTCCATTGATCGTTATGACATAAAAGTACAAGCGACATCGATATATTAAAGTCTCTTATATTATATCGTTGGCCAGAATGGAAGTTTTGGCATGTTTTGCCCAACTTCATGAACGTTGAAAAACTCACTATCCAATGGATACGATAACCATACACCCATAAATCTGAAATAATATCAATTGATCATGGCTGAGTTCAACCAGCTATTCAAAAGTCCAGTTTTTAAGATCTTATTTTATTAAATCGTACAAAGTATATAACACAAAAACAATGGACAAAGGCTGTTTTCTAAACATAAATATCAGCCCTTGCTTGGAGGTTTTATCCCTAAAAATTGACGCATTGTACCCGCACCTTTTTGCTTTAAGTCTTGCAGTCCTCAATAATTGACAAATTCCATACACTTTCTATGAGCAAAAACAATGTTCAACTCTTTAAACAAGAATTTTCTTGTTGCAAGTCCAAGTCAAAAACTGGTCAAAAAACACCAAAATTTTTGGGAAAAAACTATATACTTTTTGACGAACATCCAGGAGGGTTGAATTTTGTCATGGGAACAGAGTGAGCCTAGCACAGCGGCACTACCCCAAACAATAGGAAATATGTCCATGGCAAGGAAAGTTGATAGGGCGGGTTTAGATGAGGATATTAGAACTTATATCACAATGGTTGTCAACAGACATAGCTTAGATTAGCATATGCATTTAAAGAACTACAATTGTAGAAGTGGTTGGCAAACAATATACTGGAAAGTGCTCAAGATCATGTACATAGAGCAACTATGTTGGATGCATGAATAAAATACTTTATCTCTGATGGACATCACAGTTTCTCAATAGAGGAGGATTCTTTATAACCTGACGTTTGCCCATTCAGTCTTCTCACGACCAGAACACAACGATTTTTCCGAGCTTTGTTCTTAAAAGGAACCAAGTTCTATTCAATAAAGAGTGACACGGACGGTGCAAAACAGTGTGCTTCAGGTAGTGTTACATACTGTACTTCAAACTACTTCCCACGGACTTGCTCCAAGTCGACATAGCCGGTCTTCATGAAGAGAGCTAGGACAACTTTATACTTACACTTGCAAAGGTTCAAACTCAGATCAGAAGTTTAGAGATATTCATCAAACCTTGATTGAACCTACATTGGTTTTGCTATGGGGATTGCAGAACACATACACATGCAAAAGTGCTAAAAGGAAAAGGATCCACCAATCCACTACAATGTAAATGGTAGCATATGCGAACAAATTTTAGAGTGGTCTATGTAAGTGCAAAGATCAGAACAGATATTTCGTGCGACAATAATTGGAAAATAGATTTTATATTTCTATGTCAAATATCTACAGGGTACAAAAGTGTATTAGTACAAATTTTCCATAAAAAATTTATTTTGCTACATTTATATGTTGTACAGATTGTCTAGTATACAAATAAATATGCTGTTCAGACTCCATTCATTCGGTACTCACAATATAACTACGAAAAATTTAGTTTTCAAATTAAAATGCGATAAGTCTGCTTCACACCAGGCGAATTCGCTCACACGACGTCTACGAAGCATAAATTGCTTGCTAAATAAGTCATTGTAAAATGTCAAAAGCGATCCATTGCAAGATTTGCTTTTCTTGCTTTGCGATGCGCAAACAAATTTGCTTGAAGGAAACAGACTTAACCCCTACATTTCAACAACAGGTCATCGGTACTGAGCCCGTCTGCTTGTACTCGACTCTTTGCAAATCGCCCATCACATGCATGTAAGCTGGCATAAGACCTTGGTACATTTAAGCCTATCTTCTAATGCAGCTGCTTTGTCCGCTAAAGGCCAGTTCACACGGGCGATTTTTGCTGCGATTTTTCTCCTCTTAGAGTATGTGATCGAGTAGCCTTACTTGCAAGTGCATTAGCAGTAGTGTTGGACCAAGTATATCGCCAGTTATCCACTCTTTCACATCGTTCAACATGAGAAAAATCGCATGGAAAATCGCCCGTGTGAACTGGCCTCAAGACAGAGCTAGCTTTACGATTATTCTCATTAATTTCAAATATGCATTTCAGTTGATTGACTGAAGAATGTTTTTGGATCGTTTTTGTTTAATCTTGTTCAAGTGCGGCACTTCCATCAGCATCCGCTCTACGTGATAAAATAGATATTAAAACGATTTTTCAAGTTGTTCCATTTTTTGTTAAGTACTCTAATAATTTGTTGCAACATGGCCGAAATCTTGAGTTTTTAAAAAAGTGTTCAGTATGAAAGGAAGAATAGAAAGAATTTTAACCATTTTCTGACTACAGAAAATTGTACGCCCTGTGGACAAGTTGTGTTTTGAACCTGTGTTGATAATCAACGTCAACGGTTAAAGGCTCAACAAATCCAGTGTTAGTCAGCGAATTGTGCGCATGAGAACAAAATTGAACCTGATTGTGAAAGGTAATCTGGGAGGATCCCGGATTTGGAAGAGAATCAGTATTACGCATTGCAAGGAGGGAGAAAGTAGCAAGGTAAATAACCTTGGTATTCTGTTATGGTTTTACACAATTGAAAAAATTTAAAACAGTTCATCTTTGTACTGCTTTCAGGATAGCATTGAACAATTGACAGGCCAGATAACCCACACAGCGAAAACAGCCAATACAAATTAAAACGTACCGAAGGACGCTACGGAGGATGGCGTGTAGCTGAATATGTAGAGGAGCTTACGATGGGGAAGAAGAAAGCCATAAGTTAGTTAGATTCTGTCTGTATAGGTCTTTCTATCCTGTTCAATTCTTCTATTCCTTTTCATAAATTGGAAAACGCACAAAGTGCAAAGAAAGCATGTATGTTTAATTATAGTAGTAAACTAGTAATTACTACCGCAAGTGAAGTGCTGCCTCAAAGCCGGAAATAAACGTTTAAAAAGATGGGACAACTTCACTTCATTTGTAATACAGCATTTGCATGTCATTTAAACAAAAGAGAAGCACATTAGAACGATCGGGGTATCAATAACGCCCAAAGAACGACAATAGCGCTATTCGAACATCAATTGTGCTAGTAAGGAAGTTCAACAACAACACCGTAAAGTGGAAATCAATAGGACGAAACGAAGAACAATTGCATGAACTTATTAATCATTAACATTTTCGGAACAACAATAGCAATAAATCAAAATACATTTAACTAAAACAAAGATTCTTCAACATAAAAGCAGAAAATGTGGTTGCGTTGGACTCAGCTGCCTTCTGATATGTATACATAATTAACCCAAAAAACATTCAAAAGTA